>MU733620.1:0-24055 GCA_026770625.1 Nicotiana glauca
CTAGTCTGATGAATTATCTCCTAGAGTCAAAATCTTAGTCTGATGAATCTTTCTCCTAAGATAACAGAAGAAATCCCAGTCTGTTGAAACTTTCACCTGAGAGGAATCATTTCAGTCTTTAAAGTTCAAGTTTTGATGTCGGGAGTCTGCCCGTATAACAGAGGAATACATTTCAGTCTTTACATTTTAAGTTAAGTAATCACACAAAAATTGGACCTAGTCTGATGAATTATCTCCTATAGTCAAAATCTTAGTCTGATGAATCTTTCTCCTAAGATATCAAAATCTCAGTCCGATGAATTTTTCTCCTGAGATCACACAAAAATTGGACCTAGTCTGATGAATTATCTCCTACAGTCAAAATCTTAGTTTGTTGAATTTTTTCACCTAAGATAACAAAAAGAGGAATGACGTTTATTTTCAAGATGTTGTTTGAAGTTGGGAGCACGCCCATATAACAGAGGAATACATTGAAGTTTGAAGTCAGTAAAGCGGAGGGTTACAACAGAAACTCCCAGCATAAATTCAAGAATTAGAAGGAAGGCAGTAATGGTTAGTTCAAGCTTCGAAGAAAAATAATTCGAAGCTCACAAGAAAGAATACGAGTCAAGTCAAGAATGAAGAAACATCAGAGGAAGCAAGGCCACAAGAAACACAGGAAAAAGCAAGTTTAAGAGCTAGATCAGATTTTGTAACTCATAGACTAGTTTAGTATAGCTTCTTATTTTCTGTTTAGCACGGTGTAATAAGGAAATCGACAAGCAGTAGCCGCAACAGCAACAGCGGTAACAGCAAAATCACAGCTTCCATGGTAGTCCCAGCTACTAAAACTTCCCGAACTACATTGACCTGATTCCTTTTTAGCCAAGGATATGTAGGAAACCTTTTGAAGCAAAGGTTTGGTCAAATCTTTCAAAACAAATGCTTCACACGGAGTACTCAAACGGGCAAAAAATTGCTCGTATCCGCTCACTTTATCTTTGCACGAAAACTCTCTGTGTTTCCAGGCAAAGAGGGGCAGCTGTGAGCACGTGATTTTTGCCTTACATGAATTACTCCCACAAAATCAAAACAAAAATTGTCTGTTTTATTATGTGCATTTCGTGATATTTTTAGTAATTGTTTGCATTTGTGTATGCATGTTTATTTGTTTAAATTAATAAAAATACAAAAATATGTCGCATTTGCATTTAGAATTTAATTCTACAATTGTGAGTAATTAAGTTTGCTTTACAAAAATGAAAAATCACAAAAAATATGAACTTTGCATTTTTAGCATTTAATATCAAATTGTGTGATTTGATCTTTAATTATTTAATTTTGTGTGATAATTATTATTAGGAGTTGATTAGTATTTTAAGTTAATTTTGGTTTTACAATTTATTTTTAGAATTTTTTGTAATTAGGAATTAAAAAGAAAAATAAGAGAAAAAGAAAGGAACAAAAATAAAAATAAGAAGGCAAATCAGACCTGGGCCAATTTGAATTTATAGACAAAGGCCCAAGATTTGTTTCAAACGACCCAGTCCAATGCACCTGGTCTCTCAGAGGTCCAAACAGTGTCGTTTAAACGTCTCAGATCTGGGCCGTTGATCAAACAGATCTAACGGTCCAGTTCAGTCTCCATGACCAACCAAACGACGCCGTATAGGCGTCTCAGATCTGAGCCGTCCATTTCATTTTATCTAACGGCCTCAAGGCCTCCCCACGACCCAATCCACTTCACCCCCGGGCCAACCCAGTCCCCAACTTAAACCACACGGTGCTATTTTGTTTAAGTGACAGATCCGGGCCGTTGGACATTAATGATCCAACAGCCAAGATTGAATCCCTCCCCCTCGTATATAATCCCCATCTCTCACCCCACGCCCCCCATAACCAAACACCCCCTTACCATCATCGTCTCTCAAACTCAGAGACTGAACCAAACCTCTCCCTCACCAAACCCTAGCCGCCATGGCACCCTTCCGCCTGAAACCCAACGGCAACAATATCGCCGGTCACCAAACCAACACCCCTAAACCACCTGACCACCCTCAATCCAAATCTGGTAACCGTTTAGCTCGAATCTTCCTGGAACTTCTCGAATCTTCAATCAAAGATTTGAGCCAAACCTGGACCCGCCCCAATCCACTTCAAATTCACACAACAACACCCCCTGACCTCCCTCATACCCTAAATGCCTTTGGTTCCGTTCGAATCTGGCTAGAAACACTCGAACACCAAATCAAACCTCAAGAACCCTAAAAAAATCCAAACCTGGAATCTGTTCAAATTAATGAGGTTTTTGGTGTTCAATGGACCTTAGTCGAAGTGTTCTCAGTTAAGAACACTCGATTAAGGTCCGTTCGACCTCAAAAGGTTCGAGTTCGAGTTCAATTCGAGTTTGTCTCTTTCTGAGTTTCTCTGAGGTATTTTCCTTTCCCTTTGTTCTATTTCTGTTCTATTAATATCTGTTTGTGTGTTTAGTTTAGTTTTAATTGATTTTTCAATTTCGTATCAATTGTTCTGTCCATCTCAAACCAGACCTTTTATTTGGTCGATTCTTCTTCTGGTCATGGTCGAGTAAGTTATAAACTATATAGTCGATTTGATAATATCGTCGAATAGTTAGTTTTATAAGTCCCCTGTTTTGTCCAAGGCATGAATCACCCTGTTGTTCTGTTTGACTCTGTTTGTTTGTTATCAATTGTGTATATGCAATCGAATAAATAAGTGTCGTCAATTAAATTTGCTTGAAAAACTGAAGAAGCATGATAATAGGCCATTTTTGTTCATTCCTATATGATTACGGGCCTGTTTCCTTTTCTGTGTTAAACTTGTATTGAGGTGAACCTATGGATGTTCAGTTTTGATCACTTCATTGGGTTTGAGTTGATCAGGATTGGTTCCTAATATGATCAACTCATTCCCTTTGATTGATACTTTCCTGATTTTGATCTTGACCTTCTGCTTTGAATCTACTGCCTGAACTTGATTAGGAATTGGATATAGCTGTAGTAATTTAGTTGATCAATTAGGAGTCAGGTGTTAGGGTTATAACTTATATAGGTTCTAACATCAGATTAATAAGGCTTAGGGTAATACAGTAATATACATGGGGGTCAAGGGGTAGTTTTGGGATTTTACATGTTTTTAATTAGAACAACTTAAGGGATTGTCAAGTGGCTAATTAGATACATTAGTTTAATTATCAGTGGGGAACCAAACAATAGGCATGGGAATGGATAGGAATACTTTAAACACCCATGACTCTTGAATGAAACAAATAGGGACAAGGCATGCTAGAGTGGGGAACATGGAATTAAAATAAGAACAAGACACGTAGGAGTAGGGATTGAGACGGTATGGGCAGTGAGGATCTGATGGTTTCAAGACAGACCTTAGAGGCCTGTTTTTGCCTACAAATAGAGTCATTTTTTTACTAAGAAAGGGGATTTTCGAACCAAAAGTTCAGAGATAGAAAGTTTAAGTTGGCTGAATTTTGAAGACAAGAAGTCGAGAATTCAAGTTTAGTTTGGCTGGATTTTAACCCCCTAAAAAAAGTGCAGTAAATTGAGAGATAAAAATAGAAAAGTGAGGTTTCTTTTGATTTTGAAAACCAGTACTAGTATTTGCTATTGTTTCATTTGAAGTTCCAAGCTTCTTTCTTTGAGTGTCTGAAGATCAGAAAACTACTGTTCTATTATTTCTGGTTCAATCTGTTTCTGCCTGTGATTGTTATTTGGTCTTGCTGGGGTTTCAAGTGGTTTTTCCTGAGTGTGCTATTGGATACTCTGTTATTGTTTCATTGAGTATTGCTGAGTTTTAAATCTGTCACTGGGTTGTTCTATTTACTGTTGCTGCTGGTTGTTGCTATGTTGTATGCTACTGCTACTCTACTGATCTTCCTCTTCTTTTGCTTCCTATACCAGGTACACAACTGATACACCAGCTATTGTAAGCTGAAAATATGGAAGCATGAATGCATATAAAATGGAAGTGGAAGTTTTAACTTAGCTTTTTCCTTTCTTTTCACTGATTGTATTGAGTTCATCTTATATACTACTGTTATGTAGATTTCTGCATGTGAAATGTATAACTGGACAGTCTTTTGTGGTAGTTTAGTTTTGTGAACTTTCCATGTATGCTCTTAGATAAAAGAAGGATGATGCCGTAATAAATAGTACTCTGTTTATTTCAGTTTAGTTGTTAGGTAGTATATTTCAAACGTTTTCCAACATAATCAGGCCCAGTAGATTGTTTGAATTACTAGACATCTAAGTTATCCCATTCGATTGTTGCCTTTCTAAAACTTGCAACAACATGTTTAATTAGGTACCATTACTTTACATTTTTTGCATTGTAAATTCTAAATGTGTAGAATAACTTAACTAGGCCTCAACATTGGAATAGGATGGCCCAGGTCTCGTTTAATACCGCATGCGTTGGACCTGGGCCCTTGATTTGCGAATGGACTGCCCATGTGCACGTTTATATTCTGATTTAATACTGTGTTCGGAACCCGACTATAACAATTCTTAAGCATGCAATTTAATTAGTATCTTGTTTTTCTTCTTTCATTTTTAGAGACGGACGAAAAAAATAGAAAAATATAGTCACTTTAGGATGATCCTTTTAAAATAAACGAGATGAGCCTCGCCAAATAGAATGCACAAGCTGCGGGGCCCTCAATAAATGGATATAATAATTGTATAGACTTTGGGATCGTCCGCTTAGTGAATTTCACGGCCTTTTCCCAAAAAGTAACAACGCGTTAGTCTCTTTAGGCGTGTACTCTAAATAACCTTACCTTCTTAAATTCGGGTGCACATTTATGTGACCCAAATTCAAATCTCAACGAAATCGAAATGTGTTGACAATCATGGGTACATTGATTGTGACGTGGTTCGAGATGCATTTTCATGACGTTGCAATTCTTTTAAAATAATGAATGAGACGAGCCTCGACAAACAAAAATACATAAGCCGCGGGGCCCTCTATATGTGTTTGTAAAATTACTTGGATTTCGGGATGGGCCATTTAGAAAAATTTCACAGCCTTACCCAAAATAATGATACGCTAGTCGCTTTAGGCGCGCCTTTAATAATTTACTTTCTTAAACTTGGGTGCACATTTATGTAACCCAAATCCAAATCTCAACGGAGTCGAAATGTGTCGATAACCACGGGTACATTGATGCGACATGGGTCGAGATACGCTTTCACAACGTTGCAATTCTCTGTTAAAATAATAATAATAATAATAATAATAAAAGCGGTGAAGAGTTAAAACTTGCATATAAGTCCATAATTGTTAAAATCAGATAAATAAGCCGAATGTGACAGTTGAGAGACCGTGCTAGAACCACGAAACTCGGGAATGCCTAACACCTTCTCCCGGGTTAACAGAATTCCTTATCCGGATTTCTGGTTCGCGGACTGTTAAACAGAGTCATTCTTTTCCTCGATTCGGGATTAAACCGGTGACTTGGGACACCCTAAATCTCCCAAGTGGCGACTCTGAAATAAATAAACAAATCATGTTTCGATTGTCCTTTAATTGGAAAAACTCCCTTTACTACACCCTTCGCGGGGTGCGGTAGCGGTAAAGAGGAGGTGTGACATATACTCCTGACATGCACCATAACCTCATTCTGAACCAAATAATGGTCTTTGCTTCTTAGTATACTTCGTATAATCATATTGCAATGATCCTAAATCCAATGATCTCGTCTCACCCAGTACGAACTGCTCAGGCAGTAAGCCACACCGGACATGATCAAAGTCTCATATGATGCCACAATGTGCCGATAGGCTACCAATTCAAACGCGATACCAAAGGAAAACGAACTCTGAAAAGGAAATCCAATTACACCGCTCGTGAATCATACATGTGACGTGGTCAACATAATTAAACAAACACCCCACTTGCGAATCATACATGCGATGCGGGCGCACAACTAATATGAGCTCTCCTCACAAAAGTAGGAAACCAAACACATAAATACGGATATGGGGAACTGTAATCAGCATCACTCCGCTGCGGTGCGCAACCCGATCCAAGCAACATAACTATGGCGGTGTGCCACCCGACCTACACATAGAACTCACATAAGGATATATACATTTAGCTAAGTTGCTCATTACAATAAGATACCGAATATCTATCATCAGCACGCTAAGTGCATAATACCGTCCCTAGGGAGACATCTAGCGCCATAAGCTACAAAACTCAAGAAAAACTGAGGTGCGATATACGATCTAAATCTCAAGAGCCATCCTGCTCATATAACCTCACCTCTACGCGGAACCTCAACACATAAGAAATTCACCAAACCGTCTCACAACTCATACGGCGCAATATATCATCACATGAAATAGCTGACGATGAAATAGAACCTCGACTACTCTTCCATAAGGAGTACATTACTGAAATGAACACATCTGGCCTTGATATAGAGCCCATTCACGTTTAATTCCATCCACCAATCTCAAGTCAATCCTGATCGTACCAAACTAGGCCAATAACCTTTTAAAGGTCCTTACTAACTTCCCTTTTCTCCCACAACACATAAAAACAACCATCATAACCGGAGTAATCATCCACAGTCCACAACTCAGTAAGTCATGTGCCCTCCAGGCATCAATTCTCAATTTAGCGATATCACCACAATCTTCATACTTAGTTTAACTCTTTCAATCAATCAAGTGACTACTTTCCACACTTATACAACCTTCACGTGGGGCACGCTCCCACAACTTTCCGTAACAGGTAACAGGTCTATATATCCAAACCACCAGCCGCACTAACGCTGATAAGCGATCAAGAATCCTTAACCAGGATGCGAAACCTTTTTCACAAGACACCGATCTCAGGTGACGCTGAAGACAATACCAACTTACTTTAAACATCAAAACTCCTTTCCTGCTCATCCGAGCTCGTGACATCCTTGTCAACACTGAGCTGCAACTTTGATCTTCACTTCAAATTTCATACCACTCACTACACCCAACATGCCAATATACGATAGAACATGTTTTGCATCATAGCTTTGGAACCACTATTAGATTAACACTTTATCATATAAAACTTTCCACTAAACTCCCTTCAAGAGAACCATAGCAACACACAAGTGAATTCTCATAACCGTAGAATATGCCGATCTCTAGGTAGTGGTCTAAGCCACCATATCCCTTCCAGGACCCGCCTCCATATAATAGGCCACAACAGTAGAATATTTTTCTGATTAACACCAATTACGGCCGCCGACAAGCCTCACACGCACCGTCACAAATCACACGAACCATTTCATATCTCCCAATTGCTACACTGCAAGTCAAAACATCATAGAACATTCTAGGCTCTTCTCATAAGCTGCTACAAAGCTTGATTCTTAACCGTACCTATAAGATCGAAATCATTAGGCACCACACCTTACCTCTTTGAATCCACTAGGACCATTGCTGAGAGCCGCCCGCTCTGACTTGGCCCGAATACAATCAACTCCATGATTCTTCTAGCACAAGCATACCCTCTCGACGGAGCACCCGATAGAATCACTCCCCAAGTCTGAACATGAGCCAACAAGGCCAACCATAGCACACCTTTAACAATCCCTTTGCTCAAATTACCACTTATGTCCTTTTCCCATAGCTTAAATAACCCATCGATATGCTAATAACCAGAAACCTCGCAAGTAGTTAACCATGCAACCCAATCATAGGCAGTGGGACTCTCCCACTTATCTCAAAGCCACTATTACACAACTCTGGAATTCACCAGGATTTTTAATCTCTTGTTGACATCACCTTGCGCAATTAACCGCCAAAATTCTTGGAATTTTTCTGTAAAACCCCCTTTTTATACTCCAAATCATCAACCACCTTCGTACAACCGATCTCTTCACTGTATAACCAATCGAATTCTTCGCAGGAGGCTTGCCAACCATGCAACTGCTAACCTGCTCACAGGGAATAACCCTCCTGTGGAAATCACATCCCGATATCTTCCAACGCTCCTGCACGAGGTACAATCACTACGACATCATTAACCCATCCTGAGTCCGAGCTCACTCACTAGCAGCACAAGTCCATTCACCCCTCGTGGGCATCAATTAAACATGCGGCAACATCCTCTCAATTCAAAGTTATATTGTATCCTTCTTCATTCAAGCAACTCCTTCCCATTATATCAAATCTCATGTCGTATAATAGCTCATACTTCAAATTAAATCCGTAGACCCCAAATCACCAATCACTAAAATTCCTAAGTCATCCCAGACTCTCCTTAAGGCACATAGTCATCCTACTCCAATGCCCATATGCAACTCCGCCACTCTCCCACTTTGACGAAACTCATCCCCTTAATCGACTACTTGACCCTTGCCCTCTTATACTCAGCCTTCTAGAAATTTTAGCCACCGCCTGACACTTCCCACATGTCTTTCCTCATCCTTTGCTGCTCAGCTGCTGCCTTAAATAAAATCTATCTTCGTGGCACTTGAACCCATAATTGCTGCTAACTTTACACCTTTCAGAAGATCATCTTTCTCATACCGTCGACACTAGAAACACTGATTCAACCCTGAACTACCGCACCCTGTGATATCTGACAACCGCATTTTCGATACTATTTCACAATAGCTTGCCCCAAAGGCGAATTGTAGAAGGTCATAACACCGGCGAGCTTAGTACGTTCAACAAGGACAATGACACCTTATCACAAATGAGAATTCCTACACGCTCGCAAATACCAAGCCTCATTATCCATCATCCCAAATCTGCACATTCTTAGTCCGATTGCCTTTCCCCCGCCGGAAGTAAAATACTGAATCTCTTAATCACGCACTGAGTAAACTTCCTTTCAAGTCATTCACTGCCCTGACAAGTAGGCAAACATCCTACCATCATATCAATATTGCAGAACAATCGTTCTTAAGAATCATGGCAACTTGTGCCTAGCCTCAGAGCCCTCAGAAGTACCGCTACTGGGATGAAACAATAAAATATCCTTCTACAAAGCGACGATAATAATCCGATCAGCTATACCGGGAGAAACATCTAGCACCACATCTATAGTACTATTACGGTTCTTCAATTATCGATTTATAACAAGCGATTTGCGTCGCGTAAGATTGAGTAGGCATGAATTAAAGGCATACACCTCCAAGGATCAAATAGCACGATAAGGAATCAAGAAGAAAAGTACTCCTAACAGTCCTGCAGCCTCTCGAGGATAAGTACAGACGTCTCTGTACCGATCCGCGAGACTCTACTAGACTTTCTCATGACTCGTTAGATCCAAGGAACCTAGTGCTCGGATACCATGTTGTCACGACCCAAAATCCACTAAGGGTCGTGGTGGCGTCGGACACCGCTATTGGGCAAGCCAACCAAAATACTTAATTAAATTCCAATTTTAGTATTTACTGAAATCATTTTCCTTTATACATTAAATAACAAATAATGAACTTTAAAGAATAACCATGAAGTCTTTAACAAACTTAATATTGAACAATCCTATAACCATCTCTGAACCAGGTGTCAAAAGTGCATGAGCATCTACTATGAAGGAAATAAAATGCAACAACCGTCCGGAATATAATATTGGACAGGAAATAAATACAAACAACTGAAGGAGACTCTGCTGGCTGCGGGTTGCCTCGAGAAGTGCAGCTCACCTAAGTTCTCGTATCAACCATGCTGCTACGCCCAGTAGGCCACTAGAGATATGTATGCATGTGCACCAAAAATGCACAGAAGTGTAGTATGAGTATGAAAATAACGTGTACTCAATAAGTATCCCGTCTAATCTCGAAGAAGAAGAGACTAGATGGTCGACTTTGACACTTACTAGTGGTCTAACAATGATATATTATTAATGCGAATAATCAAGTATTTATTAAGAATGACAGTAATTTCAAGTAAGTCATGAACATGTGAAAGTTCCTTTTTATATTAACAGTCTCCGGATTCAAAATCCAAAAGTTTCCAATTATCTCAAGTAGGGGAGAGTAAATATCAATCTCAAATAATCTCAAGGCAAGCAATACAAGCATGCGCAAAACATGTCGAGGTCATACGGCCCGATCCAATAGAAATGTAAAGTGTGCATTGCCGAGGGTCGAACGGCACGAACCATAGACGCGTCTATTACCCCACTTGCATATCATACATGCGACGCGGTCAACATTAAATAAACAAGTATCCCACTCGCAAATCATACATGGGACGCGGGCACACATAGATACACATAGTCAAACAACCAATTAAGAGTTTATCAGGAAATGTTTATTCCAATAAAAGCCAATTTTTTTTTAATGATTTAAGAAAAATAAAGTTTAATCCTTTTTGTAATTTATTTACTGATTCGATGTGATTTAAGCAAATCAAGCTGTCAATAAGTTTACAAGTAATCCAAATACAACATGCTTTTTGGACTTAGTCTACCCGGATAATAGCATAATAGTAGCTACGCATGGACTCTCGTCACCTTGTGCGTACGTAGCCCCCACAAATAGGAGCACATAATAAATTAACGCACCTATGGGGACAATTCCCTCTTACAAGGTTAGAAAGGAGACTCACCTTGCTCTGAAGATCTATAACCGGCATTCTACACCCCTTCCAAAGACTCGAATCGATGCGCAATGCTCCAAAACTAGCCAATAATTATGTAAATCCATTAATACATGCTCTAATACTTACAACAATTCAATTTAGATAAATTTCTAACTTCGTTCGAAAAGTTGACAAAATCGCCCTCGGGACCACGTGCCCGGATTCCAAAAAACTCACAAAATTCGACAACCCATTCCGATACGAGTTCAACCATACCAATTTTATCAAATTTTGATAACAACTTGACCTCCAAATCTTGAATTTTTGTTCTTGAAAAGTTTCACAAAATCTTGATTTCTTCCATTTAAATCCGAAATAAATGATGAATATACTTATAGAATCATGAAGTATAATTACTTTCGGATATATAACACTTACCCCAATTCATATGGTGAAAATCACCTCAAAACTCGCTTCAATCCTAGCTCCATAGCTCCAAATATGATAAAATGGCCGAAACCTCGAAATATAGCTTCTGCCCAGGTATTTACTCTTCGCGATCACGGAAACAGCTTCGCAATCGCGAAGTAAAACATTTTTCAGCCCAAAATTTGCCTTTCGCGATCGTGGAAAATGCTTCGCGATCGCGAAGAACAAATGCCCAGCTCCGGACAATCTCTAATATAATGGCCATAATATTTTGTACAAAATTCCAAATTGCAAATGGTTTAACTTTTTGAAAACTAGATTACAAGGCCTACAACTTTCATTTTTTGCTCATCTATCAGTTACTTATATATTACAAGATATAAGCTTTCTAAATCAGCCCTGTGCAATACAAATTTCTTCTTCGCGATTTCCAAACTCTTCCCGACTAGGCTGTAGTGTACTATTCATAACTTTTTATACACAACTCCAAATACCAAATGGTTTAATTTTAACTTTTATTTTTGGATTATCTCCTAATTCCTTATAGATTGCGAGATACAAGCTTCCAAAGTCGGGTCAGTACAGCAGAAACTTTTCTCTACGCGATCACGAATTCCCTTCTGCGATCGCGAATCTATGGCCATTTTCTCTCATTTTTCTCATTGTGATCGTGAACAATTCCTTGCGATCATGTAGCACACTGCTGTAGCCAAAAACCAGCAGCTAAAAATGGTCTATAAATGGTCTGAAACCATCCCAAAACTCACCCGAGCCCCTCGGGACCCCGTACGAACATACCAACAAGTCTCAAAACATAATACGGACTTAGTCGAGGCCTCAAATCAAATCAAACAACGCTTAAACCATGAATCACACTCCAATCCAAGCTTAATGAACTTTAGAATTTTAAACTTCTATATTCGATGCCGAAACCTATCAAATTACGTCAGATTGACCCTAAATTTTGCATATGAGTCATATTTGACATTACAGACCTACTCTAACTTCCGGAATTGGATTCTGACCCCGATATCAGAAAGTCCACTTCCGGTCAAACTTCTCAAAAACCTTCAAATTTCTATCTTTAGTTAAATGGCTCCAAAATGACCTACGAACCTCTAAATTCACTTCCGATCGCGCTCCCAACTCCAAAATCACCATACGGAGCTTTTTCCAAACTCGGAATCCCAAACAGACATCGATGATGCAACTTCCACAATAGGCGCCAAAACTTTCCTCTACGCGATAACGATATGGTGATTCTGGTGTCCTTTGGGATAACGAGTTTGGGAGTAGCTCCCTATGGTGATTCTGGTGTTGGGAGCGTGATCGGAAATGAATTCGGAGGTTCGTGGGTCATTTTGGAGTTATTTGGCTAAAGATAGAAAATGGAAGGATTTTGAGAAGTTTGACTGGAAGTGGACTTTTTGATATCGTGGTCAGAATCTAATTCCGAAAGTTGGAGTAGGTCTGTAATGTGGAATATGACTTGTGTACAAAAATTGAAGTCAATCGGATGTGATTTGATAGGTTTAAACATTGAAAGTAGAAGTTTGAAATTCTAAAGTTCATAAAGCTTGGATTGGAGGTAGATTCATGATTTTAGCGTTCTTTGATATGATTTAAGGCCTCTAGCAAGTCCGTAATGTGTTTTGGGACTGGTTGGTATGATTGGTTCGGGTCCCGAGGGCCTCGGGTGTGTTTCGGGTTGTATCGCGCTCTTATTTGATGTTTCAATGTTGTTTCTTTGGACATAAAGGGTACCATATTAAGCAAATGAGCTCCAAATTAAGTTTTACCATTATATTCATATCGTAATTACGGAGCTATAGCAAAAAGAATCGTCAAATTTAAACATCGTATGAGGGAGTTATGCTCACTTCTGTGTCGAAAAAAATTACCGGTTTCTGGTGTGAAGATTGGTTCTTCGCGAATGCGAGAGAGGTTCCGCGAGCGTGAATAAGGATTTTTGGGTTTACTGGTCAGTGCGAAAAATTTCCCTTCGTGAAAGCGAAGGTCTCCCGCGAAGGCGACGAAGAAATATCGCCTAGACAGTGTTTTAAACTGAGAATTTTAGTATTTTGGGCGTATCTTGAGTTCTAGAGCTCCGTTTGAGGTGATTTTCGTGGCGTTGTTCTCGTATCAACAAAGGGGTAAATATATGACCTTTATTTTTATATTTATCCATGATTATTTCTGTTGGTTTCTATTTTTATCTATATTTTAATTGTAGAATTGGGATTTTGAGCCCCAAAGTTGAAAAATAGTAAATCCTTGATTTGAGGGTCGATTCATGGACGAAATTGGATGAATTTATGAATATAGACCAAATGAGTTATGGGAAATATTTATTTTCAATAATTTTCAAAATCCGGGCACGTGGGCCTGAGGGTAATTTTTATCGACTTTTCGATCGGGGTTAGGAATTGTTATTAATTGGATTGTAATAAATAATTGAACCTATATTATTGGATTTGTATAATTATTGGCTAGCTTTGGAGCGTTTAGCATCGATTCGAGTCTTCGGAAGGGCGCGGAATATCGGTTATGAATTTTCGGAGCGAGATGAGTCTCCTTTCTAACCTTGTAAGAGGGAATTGTCCCCATAGGTGAATTAATTGGATTTGTGCTCCTATTTGTGGGGGATACGTATGCACGAGGTGACGAGAGTCCATGCGTAGCTACTATTATATTTAAGTCCGGGTAGTCTAGGACCTAGAAGCATACTATACTTGAAATATTTATAATCTTATTGACAGTTTGAATTGCTTAAATCACATAGAACTAGTAAATGAATTTCTAAAGAAAAAGATTAAACTTCATTTCCTTGAATTGTTAAAAGAGAATTGGCTTTTCTTTGGATAATTGTTCCCTGATGAAGTCTTGATTGACTGATTGTTGTGTTATTTATATTTGACCGCGTCGCATGTATGATTCACGAGCGTGATAATAGATGCATCTATGGTTCGCGTCATTCGACCCTCTGGCAGTGTACGGTTTAATTATTATTGGATCGGGCTTGTACGTCTTCGGCATGATTTGCGTGTGCTTGTATTGCTTGCCTCGAAATTTATTGAAGTTGTTGTTTCCTTTCTCCCGGCTTGAGAATATATGTATAATTGATATAAAAAATTTGGAAATTTCCTATAAAAGAAAGGATTTCTTACTTGCTTCATTCCATTGAATTACTATCACGTTTATAAAAATTCCCGATTTACTATACTATTGAGATAATATTATTGGACCACTAGTAAGTGTCGAAGTCGACCTCTCGTCTCTATTTCTTCGAGATTAGATGGGATACTCATTGGATACACGTTATTTTCATACTCATTCTACACTTTTGTGCATTTTTGTTGCACAAGCACATGCATATCTTGTGGCCTAGTGGGCGTAGCAGCATGGTGGATATGGAGACTTAGGTGAGCTGCATTTTCCGTGACGACCCGCAACCAGCAAGTCTCTTTCAGATTACTGTATTTATTTTCTGCCCAACATTGTATTCCGGACGGTTGTTGTATTGTATTGCTTCTTAGAAATTGCTCATGCACTTGTGACACCAGGTTCTGGGATGATGGGTTTATTCAGAAATTTTAAAAAAGTTGTTAACTCTTTCATTATTCATTTAGTGGAATTTATTATGTGTTGTTTAAACGTGCAAAAGAAGGTATTTCAAAAATATTTAAAACGGGAATTTAGTTAAGTATTTTGGTTGGCTTGCCTGACAGCGGTGTCCGGCGCCATCACGATCCTTAGTGGATTTTGGGTCGTGACATATAGTTTAAATAGAAAAAGAATTCTATCATTAGGTAATTTACCATTTGATCCTTATATTATACAAATATTTAAGGGCATAAAAGTCGATCAATGTTTCAGGGATATTTTAGTCGTTCAACATTTAGCATAAATTATTCGTACTTTTATGGTAACTAGTCTCTATCTACATGTGTTGCATATGTATCTTTTGTCAAATATTACAACATACGTCGAAAGTATCAACAAAATTGCACGAGTATTCTAATTTAGTTGCAAATGAATATGATACAAAGTTTAATAATCAGATCCTTAAAACTAAAAACAAAAGAATATAGCTTATAGTCCAAATCAACTCATTAATAAAGTTTCAATACACAGTTTTAAAGGACAGTATGGAACTAAACAAATGGATGATCTTCCCTCGCGAGAAATACCTAAATAATATGCTAAAGAAAACAATTGAGATGTTAGTGTAAAGATACTTTAAATTAGGAGTACGATAATACGACTATCTTATATGTGAAACCCAAATTATTCTTTGATCAATCCCGTACAATCTCCCTAAAACTATTATTTAAACGGGAGATTTTTGGTTGTGGAAAAATTTACTTCTCTTCTAGATGATCTCATTGTTATTAGAAAAGGATAAAAACTGACAAGAGCATTCAAAATCGAGTTTTCAAACAAAAATTGAAGAGCCTTAAAAGAGGACGTGGAAAATCGACAATTGAAAAAGAAAAAGAAAAAATGATGATAGCATTAGGAACTCGTAATCATTAAAATTCAGGAATATTTTCATAGATCAAATTTTCTTTAAACATTCGTCACCACATGAAAAATCTTACAATATTCGTTTGTCAATATTTCCTCTCGAACAATTATAGACAATATCTGATTAATTAACCTTAAAAGTCTATATCTTATATTCTCGACTCCTACAAAATAATATATAAAGTGCGACTGATCAAAAAATATTTAAGAAATAAGTACTTGGTAAAATATCTAAAATAATAAAAATCATTATATCATGTGTTAATCTAATAATATGTAAATATACACGAACATATATCAGCGTACTTATCAGGTAAAATCATTTAACTCCATAGAAGTGATTAAAATAAATGGGAAAATATTAAAATTAACTTATTAATTCAGAGTTTTGCTTTTGAAATTCTTACCGAGAGTACTAATCACTCTAACTACAAAAGAGCATTTGTAAAAGTTAGATAGGAAAAAAAATACTATAAGAAATATTTATTCTAGGAGGTTTGTTCTCACGCAGCCACAACAGAAAGCACATAAAGTAATAGCATAGATAACTAACATAATGTATTCCTCTTCAAATAAAGAATATATATAACCAACAATTCACTCCTATTCGAATTTAGAGTCCTACAATAAAAAAGTACCCGTGGGGATAAAATTTTAGTTGATCATAAAATTTCAATATTACCAGTTCTATTCAAATCAAGTTAGTTCTTTTAAGGAATGATTTAATTTTTCAGGGCATATTTCTGGATGAATGAATGATTAAAAGGGCATAAAAGTTGGTCAATATTTTAGGAATATTTTTGTCGATCAACATTTAATATTTTTATAATAATATAAATATAAATAACTGGCTTTTTTTTTTAGATGTATTCATGAAATAAATTTAAATCACATACAAACAGGAGAAGAATAGCTGAACTAAGCATATTGTTGTCAAAAAAGAAGGCTGCTATATCATGAAGCATTTGTTGTCCAAGAAGTAGGATAACGTTAAAATTCCAAATCGTCCAAGAAGAAGTAGGCTAACGTGTAGACCCAAGAAGAAGTAGGCTAACGTGTATGTAATTTAAATCGAGAAAGAATTCCAGTCTTAGATGATTATATTTTTAATTTATACAAATATTTAAGGTTATAAAAGTCAACTAATATTTAGGGAATATTATAATCATTCAACATTTAACATAAATTATTCATGCTTTTATAATAAACATACATAGATATAGATTACTAAATCATTAAAAAAGTCTTAAAAAAGAGTACTACTTGTCTTCCCCGCTGGCCGGCAAAACAGTAATGGCTGCCGAACAATAACACAAGAAGCTTCCAATGACACGCTCTTTCTATGACTGAAAATCCCTCCTTTGTATTCTCCCTCTGCTGGTGTCATACCAAAAGTGCAGCCTATAACTTTATACCAAATAATCATAGTATTTTACAGTTGTTCCGGTCAGTGGCGAAGTCAGAAATATTTTCAAGGGTGTTCAAACTTAAAAGAAGTAGAAAAAATATTCCGACAAAAGGTGTTCAATATAAATTTTATATATCTAAAATCAATATTTTACTTATATACACAATGTAATTATTTGTAATTTTCGACAAAGGGTGGTCAGTTGACCACCCTTTGCTAAAGGTGGCTTCGCCCATGGCTCCAGTTGTAGTTTTTTTTTTGGGGGGTCAAATATCAAATTTTATTTAACCAGTAATGATATTTACAGCACCTCTAACTCTTTTGGACTAAAGAGTTAGACTCAAAAAAAAATATCAAAAATAACTATATCAAGAAACATTTACGGACTTAATAGTTCCTCTATTAGACTTTCATAGAGGAAAGCTATTCAATCTTTCTAAGCACTTCTTCCATTTTGCCTTCTGATGTCCTTTGATGTGTAATTGAAGGACAATGTCTCGTATCTTCTTCTTCATATCAATCTACTTTCCCTGGAATCTACGCATATTCCTTTCTATCCAAGTGTGGTATATTAGTGCTACAAACAGGAATGTCAGAATACTACCATAGGCTCGATTGTTTTTAGTGTTTGCACTCAGTCATTTGACTTCCCCTTCCCACGAACCAATCTGATGTTTTCTCTCCTATCCAGTTAAGCAGAATGTCACATATGCTTCTTGAGTATTTACATTCAAAGTACATGTGAGCCATAGTTTCATTTTTCTCATTCTTACATAGAACACATCCAAGGTCAGCTTGTATGCCTCATGCTGCTAATCTATCCACAGTATTGAGTCCGTGATTTAGATCTAGCCATAGTATATGACCATAGGCTCGATTGTTTTTAGTGTTTGCACTCAGTCATTTGACTTCCTCTTCCCACGAACCAATCTGATATTTTCTCTCCTATCCAGTTAAACATAATGTCACATATGCTTCTTGAGTATTTACATTCAAAGTACATGTGAGCCATAGTTTCATTTTTCTCATTCTTACATAGAACACATCCAAGGTCAGCTTGTATGCCTCATGCTGCTAATCTATCCACAGTATTGAGTCCGTGATTTAGATCTAGCCATAGTATATGACCATAGGCTCGATTGTTTTTAGTGTTTGCACGCAGTCATTTGACTTCCTCTTCCCACGAACCAATCTGATATTTTCTCTCCTATCCAGTTAAACATAATGTCACATATGCTTCTTGAGTATTTACATTCAAAGTACATGTGAGCCATAGTTTCATTTTTCTCATTCTTACATAGAACACATCCAAGGTCAGCTTGTATGCCTCATGCTGTTAATCTATCCACAGTATTGAGTGCGTGATTTAGATCTAGCCATAGTATAAAGTTGTGCCTAGGGATGCTTGTACCCAATAATAAATCTTTCCACCCAACCTTTGGATACTGAGGTCTTGATAGAGTGTACGTCTTCTGAATACTGAATTGTCCTCTTCCGTAAAACTTGTTAATATTTGCAAAGAATTCAATATTTTTGTACCAGTCTCAAATATAAAATACCTTCTTTACCAGCCAGCAAGCTTGATTAGGAGTCTGCATAATATTGAAATCCTTCTTTTTTATATATACTGAGTGAATCCATTTGATCCAGAGAGCATCCTTCTTTGCGTGTACTACCCACATTAGCTTACACAGTGCTGCTTTGTTCCACCATTCAAAGTTTATAACATTTAAACCTCCGGCTGATACAGGCATGCATATTCTATCCTAGGAAATCAAAGCTCTCTTTGAAGGACTATAGCTTCCTGTCCATAGAAAAATTCTACAAACAGAGTTTAGTAGTTGTATGATCTTATTTGGTATCAAAACACCTGTCCCCAGTATGTCTGCATTTCAAACAACACACTTCTTATCAATTGTAATCTACCACTGTATGATAGGAGCTTTGATATCCAGTATTTTATTCTGTTTGTAATCTTCTCTACTAATGGCATATACTGCTGAATATATATTTTCCTTGAGGATAAAGGCACTCCCAAATACTTGAATGGCAAGGATTCCAGCTTGAATTGAAAGTCTGAGCATATCATTTCTTTAAACCCCTGGTTGACTCCAGCTACATAGATAGAACTTTTATCTAAATTAGCCATGAGTCCTGTCACCTTTGAAAAATGGTTGAACTTGTCTATAAGTAGTTGGATGGAGGTCTTGTCAGCTCTGCAACACATGATCAGATCATCTGCTGAGTGAGATTCATTTTGGCACATCTTGGATGGAAACTGAAATCAGGAATATCCTTGAGACTCTTTAAAGTTCTGCTCAAATATTCCATCACTAGGACAAATAAGTATAGAGACATAGGATCCCCTTGTCTCAATCTCTTCTTTGCTTGAAATCTTTTTGTGAGTCCACCATTGATCAGTATAGAGTAGTTTGTATTTGTTACACACTCCATAATCCACTGCACCAGCTTAGTAGGAATCTCATACTCCAACAACACCATTTGTAAGAAAAACCATTTAACAAAATCATAGGCCTTTTTTATGTCCACTTTGGTAATGTATCTAGGTGAAATCCCTTTTTTGCTATACCCTTTCACCAATTCAAGAGCAAGGATAACATTGTCTAGTCTCTCTTCTATAAATGCTGACTGAGCTGGTCCAATAATGAAGTCCATCACTATTTTGAGTCTTGAAGTGAGAATTCTCGCAATGCGTTTATAGATGGTGGTACAACATGCTATAGGCCGGAATTCTTTGACAAAAGAAGGCCTAGCCACTTTTGGAACTAATGTAATGGTTGCACTGCATACATTCTTCAATAGCTTCCCTGATTCAAAGAATTCCTTCACTGGCTTTATCACGTCTTCTCCAACTATATTCCAGTATTTCTTAAAGAATTCTACTGGAAAGCCATCAATGTCAGGTGCTTTGTCACTTGGCAGTTCCTTTAGCCCTTGTAGAATCTCAGTATCAGAAACACTCTTGATCATGTTCAACTGCTGCTCTATATCCAAGCAATGACCATTCCTAGCTATGTTTACATCAAGGCAGGGCAATTCAAAAGCCTTTGTTCCCAGAGGCCTTCAAAATAAGATGTAAACTCTTGCTCAACTAACAGAGGATCAGTCAGTTTTTATCTAAGCTCATTACATATAGTAGAAATTCTGTTTCTAGCTTGCATTGCCTTCAAATGTCCATGGAAAAACTTTGTGTTTGAGTCTCCTGTTGTAATCCACACTGCCCTAGATTTTTGCCTATAGACTTTCTCTTGTATACCTTGCCACTTTTCTACTTGCATAAGTAGTTCTTTCTCCTCCAGGATCAATGTATTGTTGAATAGATCATTTTCTATCTTCTTCTAAATTTCATGCAGCTAATCTTTTAGTATTTCAACCTTTGTGTCTAGTGAATTATAGACTCTATTCATTCCTTTTGCCTTGCTTCCCAGTCTCTATAGTTTTTGCCAAACTGAATTCATAGTGTATCAAGTTATATTTTGATCTGCGATCACCAAAAAAGGTCATTACTTATTTTCAAAGTAAATTCTACATTCCGAGGCCTTAAAAACCTCTTTCAGCATCACCTCAATTTGCGTGCATAGTCTAGGCGCGTAGCCAGAAAGTCTATATGTCAAAATCTATGAAAAATGATAAAATTTGGCTTTAAAATGAATTAAGTTGACTCCGGTCAATATTTTGGGGATACGGATCCGGACCCGTGATTTGGCAGTCTCGGGGGGTTCGCAGGAAAAAATGGGACTTAGGCGTATGCCCGAAATCGAATTTCGAGGTCCTAAGCCCGAGAAATGAATTTTTAAAGAAAATATTTTCTGAAATTATTCATGAGATTTGGAAATGAATTTAGATTAAAACTTGACAGTATCGGGCCCGTATTTTGGTTTCAACACCCGGTACAGGTCTTATATGTGATTTAAGATGACCCTGTGAAGTTTGGTAAGAAACAGACTTGAAATGATGTGAATCAGATCGTTCTTGAGAAAATTTGAAAGTTTGAAGTTCTTAAGAAAATTTCATGATTTTGATGCTAAATTCATAGTTATTGATGTTATCTTTGTGATTTAAATGCACTAGCGAGTCCGTATGATGTTTTTAGGTTGGTGTGCATGTTTGGTTTGGAGCCCCGAGGGCTCGGGTGAGTTTTGGATAGGTCACAGGGTGTATTTTAGACTTGGAAAATTGTAGGTTTTGAGTTGTGCATTGCAGGCCTGCAAGCTTCGCATTCGCAAATGCGAGAGGCCTATCGCAAATGTGAAAGAGGCCCAGGCTAACCTATCCTCGCAATTGCGAGGATTCCATCGCAAATGTGATGCCTCCCTTCCTAGCCAGTGGTCGCAAATGTGACCCTATCTTCGTATTTCCCAGCTCGCAAATGCGAGACCCTCCTTCGCAATTTCTAACTTATTAGAGGTCGGGGTTCGCATTTCCCATAACTGCAACCTGCAACTTTTATACTTAGCCGAAAATCAACCATTTTTCACATCCTTTCAAAGCACAAACTCCCTAGGGCAATTTTCAAGAACAAAACTTCTTCCAAATCGATTGTAAGTCAATTTTAACTCGTTTCCTTCAATCATTAACATCTTTTAACATGATTTCAACTCAAAATCAATGATTTTCATGGGAAATTGGGTGTTTTGGGTAGAACCTAGGTTTTTCAAAAATTGGGGATTTGGACCTCGATTTGAGGTCCGCTTTTAAAATAAATTATATACTTGGGTTCGTGGGGGAATGAGTAATCGAGTTTCGGTTCGAACCTCAGGTTTCGACCATGTGGGCCCAGGGGCAATTTTTCACTTTTTGGGTAAAACTTTAGAAAACTCATTTTCATGCATTAGAATTGATTCATTTAGCATTTGTAGATGTAATTAAGTAACTTGTGGCTAGATACGAGCGGATTGGTGGTGGAATCAAGGATAAAGCGATAATTGAGACGTGAATTGTGTTCGTGGCATCGAGGTAAGTGTTTGGTCTAACCTTATCTTGAGGGATTAGGAGTCGAGTCATATTTGCTATGTGGTAATTATTGAGTACGACATATAGGCATGGTGATGAGTATCTATACATTGGTGTCTAACATGCCCGTGAGTCTCTTAATGTGATTCTTATGACTTCGTCGTATTATTCATATCTTGGTGATGTTTTTATTTGTCGGGGCAAAGTTCGTGGAAGCAATTGTGAGGTTTGATCATTTAAGAGTGTTGGATCAAGTTGTATAATGGAATGTGAAAGTATGAGCGGTAAAAGGTAAGAAAGAGAAACGAATCCTTATATTGATTCCATTGCCGAGATATTATTGTTGTTTTGATATTGTCCGTTTCCGGGACTTGTTGTTGAAATATTGTTCCCTTGCTAGGATTCTTATTGTAATTTCATTTATTTCCTTGCCCTATCGTTTGTGATTGTTTTTTGGGTGAGGAAAAGAGTTAAAGCACGAAGGGTGATGCCGTACATTATTTTTTTGGTGAGGAAAGCGTATAAAGCACGAAGGGTGATGTCCTGTCACGTGATATACCATTCCGTGCCGATTATATTGATTATATGGTGAGGACGAGAGTAAAAGCACGAAGGGTGATGTCGTGCACATTTTCATTACTTGATTGTTTTGGTGAGGACGAGAGTAAAAGCACGACGGGTGATGTCGCGCACTTATTGTTTTCTGGTTCTCTGTTGATATCCGAGATATATTGTTTCTTCCATTTACCCTTGTCTTTCTATTCTGAATTGATATCTCCCCCGCAGCATGCTACCCCTCCCTTACCTGACTGTTTATTTCTGTACTTCTTTTCTGTTGTATATAATTGAACTGTACATATTTATTTGGTAGTCCGGTCCTAGCCTCGTCACTAACTCGCCGAGGTTAGGCTAGGCACTTACCAGCATATATTGTTGTGCTGATACTACACGATGTACTCTTTTGTGCAGATCACAATGTTGTAGACTTCGGACTGTAGATTGGGTGGCTACCTTTAGTCCACGCGGAGATCCAAGGTAGACCTGCAGGTGTCCGCAGGCCCTGGCGTCTCCCTCTATCCTTTATTTTATATTTCCTATTTCCCGTTTCATCTCTTAGATTATTTGTGGCATTAGTTCTGGGTGGTTAAGGCTTAATCAGTTGTAATAGTTACATGTTGAGATATTTTATTGCTTTCTTCCGCTTATTCTAAATTTTATGTTGTTTACACGTTATTGTTTTATAAATGTTAAAGAGTATAAAATGGGTAAAAAGGTAATTAGTTCAATAATTGGCTTGCCTAGCTCATATTAGTAGGCGCCATCACGACTCCCGAGGGTGGAAAATCCTGGTCGTGACATGATCTCATACATCTTGTACCAGATTGTTGAATTCCTCTTCCTGTAGAAGCACATTAAGAAGCCTAAATGGCTTTGGTAAGTGGTTCCTAATAACCTCAGTACATAATACTATGGGTGAATGATCTGAGACCCCACAGTTCTCATATACTGCCTCTATATAGCCATATTGTATGAACCAGTAAGAGTTCCCCAATGCCCAGTCAATATTGTTGTATATTCTATCAGTATTCTCTCTTTTGTTGCACCAAGACCACTGACATCCTATTTTGTTTAACAATCCCAAACCAGTATCATCAACACAAGTTTGAAAATCAACCACTTCACCCTGATGGACTGGATTACCATTAATTCTGTCATTAATAGATAGCATAGTGTTGAAATCTCCCAAAATCAGTCAAGCCTCCATCATAGTACTATTTATCTGTCTTATTTTATTCCATATTTCTTGTCTCTCTACAAAAGTATTATAACCATACACAAAAGTCAGCCAGCACTTAAAATTTGAATTCCTGTCCTTGATCTCAATGTGTACCAATTGATTTCCAGCCTGAATTATATTAACATCTACCTGCTGAGTCTTCCATAGTACCCATATTCTCCTATTGGGAGCATATGAATAGTTTGAGAATACTTCCCATTCAGTTCCGATCCTCCTTCTAACTTTTTTGTCATTTCCTTTTTTCACTTTGGTCTCAAGGCACCCTAATACTATGATTCTATTCTTAAGCAGAAAAGCATTGAGTTCTTTCTACTTATAGGGCTTATTAAGCCCTCTAATGTTCCATGAACTAATAATCACGGGGGGGGGGGGGGGGGG
>MU733620.1:34786-48957 GCA_026770625.1 Nicotiana glauca
TCACACCAGCTATCCACTAGACCACCCTCACCCCTAATCCTTAACCAATCTGGTCCAAATCCGAGTACTCATCAAATGACGGATCTAGGGTTTAGGGGTTCAAGACTGCTTCGAAGTCGTCAGGGTCAAGTTGGTTTCTAGTTAGTACTATAGGCCTGTTTCTCACGAAAAAGGCATATAATACTAACTGGAAATCGACTTCGAAGAGCATGTAGTTTGGAATCCGAAAAATCAGTAAGCTTTCTTGAATACCTTCTTTTTCTTTTTTTATATATATGTTCGTTTGTTTGTGTTAAGTTTGAATTAGTTTTTCTTAGGTTTTGAGTTTAAATTAATTATAGGTTCTTAATCCGCCTCTCTTTCTGATTTTTGTTAGATTAATATTCCAATGTTCGTCTGAATAGCTCAATCGATTATTTGTTTGCCTAAAATAGGTTTGTAATTCATCTTTTGTTTATTGCTTTTCTTCCTCTCCATTAGACCTTTTATTTGGTCCAAGTTTTCCGATTGTTGATAATTATATATAATTTGTGTAATCGACTGAATAAGTGTCGTCGAATAGTCTGTTATGCTTGAAGTTAGATTAACATGGTAGTAGTCTAATTTTTGGTTCATTTCAGTAGGTTTCCGTTTGACTCTGTTTTTCTATTAGTTTTGCTCAGTAAATTTATCTTCTACTCTTTTCTTATTGTTGTTTAAGTTCGAATGTTTCATGTGAACCTTATATCTTGTTTCTCCTGTGTCTCTCTGAATAAACAGAATCAGTCAGTGTTAGTAAGTTTGTATAAAAACTGTAGTTACTCCCGTAATCGAACTGCTGATTAAGAGTGATGAATTAAATCCCAAATGTTTTGGTCTGATTGAATCCCAACCTCATTGAGTTACCCCAGTATGATTGATTAGGGATTAACCTAGTTATTTAATTAGATGAATTTGGTTATAGCTGATGGGTAGTGATTTCAGGAGTATTTTCATTAGTTCCAGGGCATTAGGGAGGATAGTTTGGGAATAGAAAACTTGTTGAATTGTTAAGTTGAGTGTTCTGTCCACTAAGTTAATATAACATTAAAGCTAATGTATTGTTTAATAAAAGTGGGGAACGAGACATGATGATGTTGGCAAGTTTCAAGGGTAAATAATTAAACAATAGGCAGCCCATACACACTTTGAATTAAATAGAACAAGGCATACTCTAATGGGGTTCAGGGAATATCATGGGCAAAGAATGGTTTTAATAATAGTTTTAAGAATCTGGCAGGTCTTTTTTGGTCATAAATAGGAGTCATTTGGGACTAATGAAAGGGGTCTTTTTTTGGACTCTAAGTATTAAGAGCTGAAAAATTCGAGAACTGAAAAGGCCATTGTCTCCTTGAAGCCTCTCTCTTGCTTCATTGATTTCATTTTCCTGATTCAAATACACTAAGACTGATCTTAAGTAACTCTAGTGTATCTTTGAGTTTATTTGGGTGTTGAGTATTTGTTGTTGGTTTTCAACTAGTGTGGTTCATCTGCTACTGTTCCATTGTTGTTGTGGTTATATTTACTGGGTTGTTGCTGGTGTATTACTGTCATTGGTGTGTTGTACTGCTGTGATGACCTTCCTCTCTTCTCCTACTTTCAATTCCAGGTACACATTTCAAGTCTATGTTGATGTATCTCTTCGTGTTGAAACATGAAATGAAAATGGAAGCCACATTTCTGCTGAAGTTTTTTTTTGTTTTGTTGTTTTAATGCTTCTATCGGTTTTATATAGTTTATATGTTTTGATGGATCACTGTAGCTAAAGTAGGACTGATTTCAATTACAATGGATATATACTGTTAATCTGAAATGGCGTGAATGGTAGTTAGTTCAGTATGTTTGTTTAATTTGAGTAGATTGTTGGGTTGTTAAACCAAAGATTATTCATTGGCTTCAATATAGTGTAGTTTTGATTTTTTTCATGTAGTTCAACCTTTCGAAAATATGATGGAGTCGGAACAGGGAATTGTTTTCTCCTGAAACTTGTGACCTGCGTTCATTGCTAATAACCAGAATTCGAATTACTGTGACTAGGCAACAAAATAACGCATATGGTGTTAACAGATGCAAATTGATATTCAACTATTGACTAGAATCCAGTTTTAATGAGTTGCATGTTCCTGCTTAGCATTCTGATCCAATCACGCTGGGCTAGTGCTATATCGTTAAATAGTTTAGTCATATTGAGTAGGGCCCAGGGTTAAATTCAGGTTGTTTTGTTTGTTTGCAAATCATTGAGTGCAGTCGTGCAAGCAAATGCAATTAATTGGACTTGGCTGAAAGAATTCAATTCATAGTTTAGCATAGTATAATTCAATTCATATTTAATTAGGATTTTTCTTTTTTAGAGACAAATAAAGTAGAAAATCATAGTTGCTTTTAGGTTTGCAACTTTTTTAATAATAACGAGATGAGCCTCGCCAAATAAAGCACATAAATTGCGGGGCCCTTAATAATTGGTTAAAATAAGCATTTAGAATTCAGGATGGGCCGTTTAGTGAATTTCACGGCCTTCCCCAAAATAATAATGCGTTAGACTCTTTAGGCGCGTGTTTAATAATTCTACCTTCTTAAACTCGGGTGCACATTTATGTGACCCAAATCCAAATCTCAACGGAGTCAAAATATGTCGATAACCACGGGTACATTGATGTGACGTGGTTTGAGATGTGTTTTCACGACGTTGCAATTATTATAAAATAATAATAATAAAAAGCGATTAAAAGTTAAAATTTGCACTATATGTTTAACATGTATAAAAATCAGATTTAAGCCAAATATGACAGTTGAGCGACCGTGCTAGAACCATGGAACTCGGGAATGCCTAACACCTTCTCCCGGGTTAATAGAATTCCTTATCCGAATTTCTGATTCGTAGACTGTAATATGGAATCAACTTTTTCCTCGATTCGGGATTCAAACCGGTGACTTGGGACACCCTAAATCTCTCAAGTGGCGATTCCAACTTTTAATAATAAGTCCCGTTTCGATTGTCCTTTAATTGGAAAAACTCCCCTTTACAACGCCCTTCGCGGGGCGCGGTAGCGGAAAAATGAGGTGTGACAGCTCTGGCGATTCCACTGGGACTATAGAAAACCCAGAACCACTGGTTCAGGGTTAGAAATTTGAGCTTAGAATAATTGTTGTATTTGGCTTTCTTTATTATTTGATGTTTATTACATTTTTTGGATTTAATGTGCAAAATGTTGCTTATTACCGTTTTGATATTATTTGAACTGTATATATAAACTGCTACGAAACCCCTTTTTCTTTCTGAGTTTTCTGAAAATGGTGCATACATTCGCGTAGCCCGCTTTTTATAAAATTATACCAAATAGAGCGAGGTTGGGCAAGCGACAAGGCCGGATAGACTTTAGTGCTCCTGGTACGTCGCCCCCTCCTCAGCCCCAGTTGTCCGCTCGAGTTCCCCAACTCTAGACCAAAAACCCAGTTTTTTTTTTTTTTTAAAAATTAGCAAAACACAGCTTCATGCTGGATCCCTAGTAGGAACGTTTATTTGCATCATGTGCATTTGACTTAGGGGACTCAACACATGGGTTGGGTCCGTCTAGGACAAGCAACCTGAAGTGAAAAGACCACCCTGCTGCATCCTGTTTGCTTTATGCATTTATTCGCTTCAGACTCACATGCTGACCGGCTTCTGAAAATTGGAAATACTGGAAAATCATAAAAAATAAATATAGCAGTGTAGAGAGATAACTACTCATTTTTATGAAATCGATGCCCAAGTAGTGTCGTAACTCTGCCGAAATTTTGAAAAAAAAGTGTTTTTTTTACTTATTTGAAAAAAAAAACAAAAGAGAAAAGTCTTATTTTCAAGTTTAGTCCATTTTCTTTGGCGAACTACGCATGTTTGATTCTCACCGGATGTGAGATACGTAGGCAACCCTCATCGGGTCCAACCACCCCTCTTGCAAAAATAGCCAAAAACATCAAAATTTTAATTTTTGTCATGATTAAGTCAAGTGATGTCGTTCTTGTCAAAAATAACCGAATGTTCCCGAAAGGGATGCCGGAAGGCTAACTTTGCATAAACGGCCATTTTGGTTATTTTGGATTTTGACCTGTTTACCCACACAACCTTAAGAGCTTCGTCCTCGAGGTGCTAAAAGGCCGTGTTTGAAAATCAGGTCTTTTATTTTTAATTTGAAAAATAAGAAAAAGAGTCAGCGGGCAGGTAAATGCCGTTTGAATTTTGGTCAAAAAAAAAATGAGGCAACTTCGGTAGTGTTTTAAACCATTCTTGCCGAGATAGCCTTAGAGTATCTTTCAGTTGTCGAAAGGCTATTTACGTTAAAAGAACGGACAAGCTTATGAAGAATCATAAAATAATCCTCCCTGGCCTCAAAATTTATGTAAAATTGTGAAGGGGCCACGTTTGCAAAAACGATCATTATTGCTAACACAATAATAAAAGGGGTCCACATCTGGTGATCTTAGGAAACAGGTTTTTGCAAAGAGAATTTACAAGAGTCGACCCTAACCTTGAATTTCCGCAGGTACAAATGAATACCGTCCAGGAACCACCTCAAATTATCATAGAGAGGGCTCACATACAACTACGAAGTTGGTGGGAGATCTAGATAAAGATGGCCAAGTTTGGGTGAAAAAGCAGTTGGGTCCCTTGTTAGACATCATGCACGTCAAGCAACGTGATGATTTGATTAAGGCCTTGGTGACCTTTTGGGATCACGTTAACAATGTGTTCCGTTTCTCGGATTTTGAGCTCACGCCCACTCTAGAAGAAATAGCCGGATACATTGATTTCGGCCAAGAATTGAGAAAGCAGCAGCTTATATTTCCCAGGGCCCCCTCAGTACACAAATTCTTTGATCTTTTGAAAATTAGCAAGCAAATGAGCAACAACCGCACAAGCAACGGAAGTTGTACATTTTACTTGTTGTATTACAGATTCGGACACTCAGTCGGATTTGAAACACATGAGAAGGGTTTGAGTAACAAACAGAACAAAGGCACATGGGAGATTCACCGAAGATTTGCTTTCATTGTAGCGTTCTTGGGAATCATGGTGGTTCCGAATTCTGAGGGCACAATAGATATTCGTATGGCCAGGATCACACAGGTTCTCATCGACAAAAAAGATAACACTCTTGTCCCATTAGTATTGTCAGACATTTACCGGGCATTAACTTTGTGCAAATCTGGGGGCCAGTTTTTTGAAGGTTTCGGCATTCTCCTTCAGATGTGGATGATCGAACACATTCGCCATCACCCTAAGTTCATGAGACATGCCTCAGATGGGAACAATTTCATCGAGAAGTATGAGGAAAGGGTGGAAGATTACAAACCACCGGAGGGGTTTGAAGCATGGGTTTCCTATTTGAGAAGATTGAGAGCAAATCAAGTTGAATGGACCACAGGGTGGCTCCCGATAACAGAGATCATCAACATGACTGCTTCGAAAGGCTATCTAATGGTGATAGGAGCGAGAAGTATACAACCGTATGCGCCACAAAGAGTGTTGAGACAACTTGGAAGATATCAGGTGATACCGGAGGAGTTAGACCTGAGCACTCAAGTCATCGAACTACACCCAGAGACAACGATTCCTGAGGCTTTGGTGAAAAGAGATTGGCACTATTGTCGGTACCTAAAAAGTAACACCTTGGTACCAGACCTGACTAAAGGTGAGGTTGATCCCAATTATACTGTGTGGTTTAAAAGGAGCTTTCATGTGAACCATGAGCTGAAACCCGAACCTGAGCCCGAGCCCGAACTTGTTAGGCCTGCCAAAAGGCCCCACATTCAAGCTTTTAATGACAAAATTCAAGAAAGGTTAGCTTGGGGAAAAAAGAAAATAGAATATCGGGCCACCATCTGCGACCTCCGAGAAGAGCTGAGAAATGCCACCTTCAACAACGGTTTACAAGCACAAGAGGCCGAGGGAGAAAGAAAAAGATTGATTCAAGAAAATGAGGCTCTCAAGGCACAGATTCGATAGTTAAGGATAGCCGCTGAGAATCCGAGCCAAAGTGAGAAAGATGGAAGGCTCATTTATAACCTTACTCAAAAGGTGCGTGACTATGAAGACGGCCTCGAGAAAGCTAAGTCCGAACTAGCAAAGGCACAAAAAAGATTGACTAAAGAGGTCGAGGGACATGCAACCTTCATTCAGCAGATGAAAGAAAGATATGAAAAAGAGGCCGCAGGTTGGGAAACAACGATTGACAACCTAGAAGGTGAGTAACTAGACAATCCAAGAGGTTCAAAGCCGAGAGGGAACACTGTTATGCCATAATGGACCGGTTGGAAGCAGATCTGCACCACTTGTAAGAGCAAAATCACACTGCCACTCAGGTCTTCGAGGCTAGATCCCAACAGATCGATTGCCTACTGCGATAAAAGGGCATCATGAGAGGCAGGGTTGACAAGATGGCCAACTACATCGCGATGAAGTGTGGCGAGTGTGAAGACATGACGAGATCCATGTTTTTTTCCATCATAATGATCTTCGTCCGGCAGATAATGGAAGAACTCTATCAGCTCCAAGAAGACATAGCAAGTGGGCCCGCTGCAAGGCCAGGAGGTGTTCCAAGAGCAGGGTTGGAGGCATTGATGTTTTCTTGATTGTACTTCCTTTCGAGTCTGGATATCGAGTCTGTATTTTGTTTTTTTTAGAATGCATGTTTCGAGTCTGTTTTTGAAAATTCCTAGAAAAGGCATGTCTCGAGCTTTAAAGTCTTAAAAAGTATGTTTTCAGGTCTTTTGTAATTCAGTACTAATGAAAAATGGAAAACCCAAAAATTGCTCTTTTGTTTTTTGCTTTTTGAACTATGATATGATCTGATTCGCATGGCATCACTATACGTAGGCAATCCTCATTGGATCCGGTCATGAGTCTTTATGAACAAACACCACTAAGAGAAAAAGAGAAAAGGCAAAGTGAATAAACGAAAAGAAAAGAAGGAAAGTTTCTGAAACACTTAAATGAGGCACAAATAAAATAAGTCGGGATGATGCATGTGGTCGGAGCAAAAACATGTTAGAAATGGTTAACTGCCTAAGAGCATTGCATCCCCCAACATACAATTACAATATGTGTTAAAATCTAACGCTGACAAGTTTGTTGCTTCTCCTACTTTCAATTCCAGTCAGTTTGTTAAAGCGTACTGGCACCATACCATTATCAAACAAGATCCAAAGGGCCCATACTAAAAAGCATGACTAGTTCAGACCAAAGTGTTGAGGGCGCGGTAGCGGAAAAATGAGGTATGACAGCTCGTATTCAAAAGGCTGTAAATACCCTACACTCCTCTTCTTTCAAACGACGAAAAAACAAAACGAACACAAGAAACAAAACACTTGATTCAGAACACACACTTCACTAAAAACTCTCTCTTTGCTCTGTTATAACTTGTGTTGCTGCCTTGTCTAGCCGGCTGAAAGCCAAGGCTAGGCTATGGGAAAAATTGCTAACTTTTTTCTTTCTTCATTATCTTCTTTACTGGTAGGGTCTAATTAATTTTCCAGCATCAACAAAAACATATTTCTTTACTATTTCCTTCACTCTTGCGTGTTTCCTGCTTGTGTTAATCAAGTTCCATTACTAAGCATGTTGTAATTCGCCCATTTCTCTTCTGAATTAATGTTTTTCTAATATATGAACTCTGTCAGTCACTTATTGTGACTTGTGAATCCCAAACTCTCGTACCCTTTATGTGTTTGTATTCCTTGGTTGGTTTGGAGGGTATGTCTGCATTAGGCATTGTTGTGCACTGTCACGACCCAAACCCCGCTCCGGTCGTGATGGCGCCTCTCGTGAAGACAAGGCCAGCCAGACCATTTTAAAACACCACTTTTAAGCAGTTAAACAGTTCATAAACAGTTCAAATATGATTTAATGATATTAATTAGCAGAATGCACAACCCAACACAGCACTAATCGGGTGTCACAAGTCACAAACATCTATTAAAGTGTGAATATAGTTCTACAAGGCCTAAAATAAATACACGGAACATGAATAATGAACAAAAGAGAGAGAAGCGGCGCTGCGAACACTGGTAGTCACCTTGCTAAACTCCTATAGCTCTACCTTCAATTAACCAAAACCCGTTACCGGGTGAATAAATACCTGCATCTGCACACGAGGTGCAGGGAGTAAAGTGATTACTCCAACTCAGTGATCAATAAAAGTAAATAATAATTGAGCAGTAAGAAATCATGTAAAGCAACCAACATGTTGTATAGAAGCAGGGTACAATCCTTTGAGAAAACAGTGAAGCTGTGAAACCTTTAGAAATATCTTCGCTCAGTTTAAATCTCTTTTGAAAATGATCTTTTCAACAGTTAAGAAATGATTTCAAAATAGTTAGTGCCGATAAGCACAGAAGATCTGCCCCTCGGGCACAAATACCACAGTATAACATGTAAAAAGGCAAGTAAATATGCAAGATGAGCACATAAAATTTGCCCCTCGGGCAATATCTCAAAAGAGTACCAGCCCCTCGGTCTCACTCTCAGAACACTCTCAACCCCTCGGGCTCTCTCTCTCAGATCACTCTCAGAATAGTATCATATAGTAACCGCTGCGGCGTGCAGGCCGATCCATATATCGTCGACGGCGCTCACTAGGGGTGTGCAGACTTTGGGAGGGGCCCCTTACGGCTCAAGCGCAATATCAAGCCATATCGTGGCATCATCACTCGGCACTCGACCTCACATCACTCAAGCCACCTCGTGGCATATAAAGTATCTCAGGCCCTCGGCCTCATATCACTCAGCATATCCTCACATATAACCCTCGGCCTCACTCGGTCCGAAAATCATCACAAGCACCTCGAGCATTTGTAAAACAGTAGTTCTCAGCCCAAAATATCATTTAGAAATATCATTTAAGTTTCAAATATGAGTAAAATTGGCTGAGTTTGTTAAACAGTAGTATCAACATGACTGAGTTCAAATAATACGTCAAAACAATGAGGAAATAGTGATAAAATCCCCGAAGGGTTCAAATAATTGGCACGAAGCCCAAATATGGCAATCAGCCCAAATCATAATAATAACAAATAAGTTTCAGTCAGATGCGCGGTAAAATCATCAATCGGGACGGACCAAGTTACAATCCCCCAACGGTGTTCTACCCCACGCTAACTATCCGGCGTGCAAGTCATCTCAATATAGCACTACGATGTGCAATCCAGGCTTTCAAACCCTCAGAATATCATTTACAATCATTACTCACCTCGAACCGGAGAAATCTCTAGCTCGCGACGCCTTTGCCCCTCAAATCGGCCTCCACACGTGTCGAATCTATCCACAATCAGAGCGAATACATCACAATATGCTAAGGGAACAAAGCCCAAGCGAAAACAAATAATAACGGGCACAAATTCCGAAATTACCAAAACCCGAGCCCCGGGCCCACTTCTCGAAACTCAGAAATTTTCACATTAATAGATTTCCTACATTCCCACGAGTTCATACATATCAAGAACTCCCAAATCCGAGCTCAAATGGCCTATCAAATCCCAATTTAAAAATCTCCAGTTTCCAAGACCTAGTTCTTCAATTTTAGGCTTAATTTCCATGAATTTCTAGGTGGATTTCACAGTATAATCAAGTTTCAAGACCAATATTCTTACCTCAAGACGATTCCTCTTGTATCCCTCTTTCATCTCCTCCAAAAATCTCCAAAAACGAGCAGCCATGGGTGAAAATAGACCCAAAATCGCGGATGAAATGAAGTTATAACCTTCTGCCTAGCACATTTCGCTTCTACAGAAAATTTTCCGCTTCCGCGGTCTCGCTTCTGCAGACCACGTGCCGCTTCTGCGGCTTCCACTAACGTCCAAAACTTCCGCTTTTGCGGTCCTTCGCTCGCAGATGCAGTTCTACCTCTGCGGAAAATCCACCGCATCTGCGGAGCCTGCTGCACCAACCAAAACCGCTTTTGCGATCTTCTATTCGCACCTGCGATGCCGCTTCTGCGGTCCCATTTCCGCAGAAGCGGAAATACTAGAAGCAACAGCCAAATCAAAATCTCCCAAGTCCAAATCTCTCCGTTAGCCATCCGGAATCACCCCGAGCCCCCGGGACCTCAACCAAAAATACTAATACCTCCTATAACATCATTTAAACTTGTTCCAATCATTAAAATGCCTCAAACAACATCAAATTACATCGAATTCAAGCCTAAGTTCTTCTAAAACTTCTGAAACACGCATTCGATCAAAAACCCGTCCAAACCACGTCCGAATGACCTGAAATTTTACACACACATCCCAAATCACTTAATGAAGCTGCAACAACTCTCGGAATTCCATTCCGACCCTCGGATCAAAATCTCACCTATCAACCGAAATTCACCGAAATACTAACTTTGCCCATTCAAGCCAAATCCTTCCACAGACTTCCAAAATGCATTCCGATTGCGCTCCTAATTCATAAATCACCTAACAGAGCTAGACAAATCATAAAAATTCCGATCCGATCTCATAGACAAATAAGTCAACTCTTGGTCAACCCTTTCAAATTTAAAGCCTTCAATTGAGACAATTCGTTCAAATTCATTTCGATTTTTTCCTGAAAGCCAAAACCAACAATCTACATTGGTCATTGTAAGCACGTGATTTTTGCCCTATATGAGAATTACTCCCAAAAATTCAAAATAAAATAATTTTGTGTCGTTTGCAATTATTGTGGATTTTGTGTTATTTTTCTCTTATTATTTACATTTGTGTGGGCATGTTTATCTGTTTAAATTAACGAAAATACAAAAAATATGTCGCATTTGAATTTAGGATTTAATTCTACAATTAGGGGTAATTAAGTTTATTTTAAAAAAATGGAAAATCACAAAAATATGTATTTTTGCATTTTTAGCATTTAATGTCCAAATTGTGTGATTTTATTTTAATTGATGTTTAATTTTGTGTGATAATTATTATTAGGAGTTGATTAGTATTTTAAGTTAATTTTGGTTTTATTAATTTAATTTAGGATCTTTAAGTTTAATTTTGGAGAAAATAAAAGAAAAGAGAACAAAAATAGAAGAAAATTCGGATTGGGCCATCTTTCAAATTAAACAAACTAGGCCCAAAACACCCCTTATCCAACCCAAAAACCCCCTGGCCCGGTTGCCCCATAGCCCAAACCATACACCTCTCTCCCATTTTTTCATTTTTCATTCCTTCCTAATCACCCAAACCCTAAACCACCCAACACCCCATCACCTTCATCTCCCATCTTCAACAAAAACACACACACAAACAGTCCACGACCACGTCCAGCAGCCATACCAACAACCAACTCCTTCACGACCCAAGCTCGCCGGACCAGCTCGACGCCGGCCAGCAACCAAGCGACCCCTGTTCATTCACAATAGAACCACTAGTAGCCCCGTCGTCGTCTCCTTCATCATCTCCATCAACTCGTAGCCCCAGCAGAACCTCGCCATGAACGACCACTATACTCCAGCGCCGTTCAACCAACCAAACGACCACCTCCATTAGCTCGAGTAGCAGCTCGTCCTCCATAGCTGCTGCTTCATCTTCTTCTTCTCCGTCGACGACACAACGTCAACCAGTCACCAACAGTCCACCGGCAACCAGCGACCAAACGACATCCATACGCTTCTGCTTCGTCAACCACCCAGCTCCTCCATCGACGTCCAAACTCAACGGACCAAATGCCTTCGCTACTGTTTCTAGTTCCGGTTTGAGTCCGAGATTTTGGTTCAATATCTGTTGAGTTCATATTCAAGTCATCGTCAGTGCTATTTGTCTTCAGTCATCCTCATTTCTTCAGTCGTCGTCTTTTGGGTTCAAGTTTGTCCGTCGGAGTTACCATTTTTCCCGGCGAGGTCTGGTTGTTGTTCGAACCCGACCATTAAACTGGTAGGTTTTCGTCTTATTGTATGTTAGTTCTTCGTTCGATAAATTAATCTTCTTCTCACGGAATCTAGTTGAGTTGCTATTGGTTAAGCATGTATTAAGTTATAGATGGGAAATAATGTAGAATAAGTTATGGACTCAACGCCTCGAAGTCTTGTTCTGATATCTGTTCGTTCTAGATAGATGTATGTGAGCTGGTGAATCTTGACTTGAATATGGACTAAATGTTGGAGCAATTCCTGTTAAGATTTACTGAATTCTGTTATTTTGTTCTTCGATTTTATTTGTTATTGACTCATTTCCTTTAGTAATTTTTATATACTAAATGATTTTCTTGCTCATTCATTTGTGTCTAAGTTGATCAGGATTGGTTCCCAATATGATTAGCTCATTCCACTTTGATCAGATGCTATGTGAGCTAATTTGAGTTTTGATTATTGTGTGAATTTGATTAGTTAAATTGGTTATAGCTGAGATTTCGTACAAGATTGAAAGGGGATGGGGTAGAATAGGAATTTCAGTAATTTCAGGGGTAATACGGGAATTGACAACTTGCTAAATTATTTAATTTGAGTGCTTCGTCCACTAAGCACTAATAATAGTAAAATAAGGCATTGTTTAATATATAGTGGGGAACAAGACATAGTGGTATATGGAGGTGTTAAAAGAAGTAATTAAATACATCTATTCATACCTTTGAATTAATTAATGAACTAGACAAATGGTAGTGGGGGACAAACGAATTAAAAATGGCACAAAACACTTAGTAATGGGCTGGTAAGAGAATATTATGGGCAAGAATATTTTTCTAATAGTGTGAATGCTCTTAAGAGCTGGCAGGGCCTGTTTTGGGATATATATAGAGGGGAGTTTGGACAGAATAGGGGGTCTGCTTTTTAGTCCGAAAAAATGAGTTTGAAGGACTCCTTTTGGTCAGTTTGAGAGTATATCATTTTAAGAGAGTGTTTGAGAGTTAAAAACTAAAAAAAAAAGTGAGGTCTCTTTTGCTATTGAAAATCAGTACTGGTTTGCTACTGTTTGATTGAAGTTCCAAGTTTCTTTCTTTGAATGTTTGAAGTTCAGAAACCTACTATTCTATTGCATTTCTGGGTCTTTCTGCTTCTTGCATGTGACTACTGTTTGGTATCTTTGAAATTGCTACTGGTTTTCCTGGGATTTATTCTGCTGGGTTGTCTATCTGTTGCTGGTTGTTGCTGTTGTTGTATACTACTGTTGTGCTGCTCACTCCTATTTCTTCTTCTATTGCCTATTACCAGGTACACTTTCGAATCAACACTGATGTAGCTGTGAGATGTAAAAGTGAAATGAAATACTGGGGTGATAGATGAATTAGTGTTGTACCTGTAGTTTAATAGATATGTGATAAGTATTTGCATAATCTAGTTTCATGACTCAACAAGAATGCATGGTGTAGTTTTGTACTTAACTGGAACTATTTGGTTTTTAAACCACAATTTGTAGTTGTCTATTGCAGATTAAATATAGTTAGTTGTGTAATTTGTATAATGAACAAATAGTTAATGGATTGGTTACTTAGACTTCATCTTTAATTAGTGTTTGTATTTAAGACAGATTTTAGGACTGTGTACTCTATTGGATTAGTGATTCATCATTCTTCCTAGTGCAATGTAGCCTTAATTAGCTAGCTAACTCTGCCAAGAATCCGATTCCATTAGGCACTATATAAGCCGATGTTTGAATCCAGAATAACATCTTCTAGTAGTTAATTCCATTAGTCTCAATTCTAAAAATGTTAGCTTAAATCAACTTGGAGAATGGTTAGTTTGTTTTTTTTTAACATTTTGTCAATCTCGTATGCATATTATAATTTCAGCTTTAGTAGTTTGATTATAGAATAAGGCACGAAACAATTTTCCATTTTTACGAGTTCGAGTGCAATTTTCCGTTAGCATCTATTGTAATCTAATAACTAATAAGAGGCCCGAACTCATAAGCATGTAATTAATTAGGACCTCTTCTTTATTACTAGAGACGGAAAAATAGAAAAATGTAGTCACTTTAGGATCGTCCTTTTAAAATAAATGAGACGAGCCTCGCCAAATAAAATGCACAAGCTGCGGGGCCCTCAATAAATGGGTATAATAATTGGATAGACTTCGGGATCGGCTGCTTAGTGAATTTCACGGCCTTTTCCCAAAAAGTAACAACGCGTTAGTCTATTTAGGTGCGTACTTTAAATAACCTTATTTTCTTAAACTCGGGTGCACATTTATGTGACCCAAATCCAAATCTCG
>MU733624.1:13862-33554 GCA_026770625.1 Nicotiana glauca
CCAGTTAGTTGTCGGTATGACATGAGATTGATGGGGCACAAGATGCCAATTGTTAGATTTCAGAAGCTAGGTCTTCGCGAATTGTGGTTAGTCAGATACTTGGTGAAATTATGGAAAGAATGGGATAATACCTTCTGTGAACGTCATTGTATGATAGGAATTATTTACTTGTTTCTTTTCTTTACTGTGTTGTGACCTTAGGATTTGGGTTGTGATTTTGCCGTCATTTTGTATCATCATTTTTTATATTCTTGTTGTTAATTGTTGTATTTACCCTTTTTTGTGAATTGTAGCATTTTTGGTCGTTCACGCATTCTTTACATATTCATATATCATTACTATTGTTCCTATGATTATACTGTTTATCGACCGGTATGTGCCTTGACTATTCCTCGTCACTACTCCATCGAGGTTAGTCTTGGTACTTACTGGGCACCGCTGTGGTGTGCTCATACTATTCTTCTGCATAATTTTGTTGTGCAGATACAGGTACTCCCGCTCAGTTCTGTCAGTCTTGGAAAGAGGCGTATACGTAGAGACTTCAAGGTATATCTGCTACGTCCGCAGACCGAGGAGTCCCTTTCCAGCTTTTCTGTAATAAGTATAGTACTTCTAGTATTTTCTCCTTTGTATAGATGTTCTTGAGTCAGAGCCTCTTATGTATCCCCTTAGCTTGCAATTTGTGAGTTTCCGGGTTTTGGGAAGTTTTGTTAGCTTGAGGATTGTTGTGGTATGTGCCGAGCGGCACCTTAAACCCTGTTTATTTTACCAGTTCAGTTTTATTTATTTTCTTCCGAAATTTTTGGTTTATCTTCCGCATTGTTAGGCTTACCTAGTCATAGGGACTAGGTGCCATCACAACATATTCATGGGGGGTGAGCTGGGATCGTGACAGGCATCCTCGCGTCATCGTCAACTTCGTTATAGAATATACTTTTTAATTTGTCGTTCCCGGGGTTAAGTGAAAATCCTCCATTATATAAGGGGGATTCACGCTTTGTAATAGGTAGATGGTTTTTAATGATATACAAGCTCACTCTCTCACTCTCTCTAATCTTCATCTTTCTACTTGTCTCTCTCCTTCTCTATTATTATAATTCCATTTACTAGAATTATCCTATGATTTATTATTTTCGACTACGATTTACCCCTTCATCCTTTTTGATTGATTTGCTTAGAAAGAGTTTAACATCTTTTGAGTCAAATAATTTGGCACCGTCTATGGGGATTTTCATAGTCGAAGTCTTAGTTCTCACCTAGGATATCAAAAGCAACAATTATTGTTCTTCACATCCCATAGAAACCAACCATGGCAGAGAAATAAGCAAGGTTAAAGATGATAGCAAATGTCTCAAGTAACCTCTTGAACTCGCTCAACGAAGCCGGTAGGGAAGATATCGAGAATACAACACCAAGAGACACACCGGAGGGGGAGATCTCACCTTCTCCACACGAGGATCTGACGACCTTGCGTGACAAAGGAGCTTCCACGTCTACGGCGAAAGAAATACCTCCAGCAATAAAAAAGCTGCTAAAATCATGGTTGACGAGTGCCCTAAGCAACATGCTCGAAAAACCCCCTCAAAGAAATGCCGAAGATTCACTAACGTGAGAAATCGCAGCCATCACATGCGAGCCAGGCATTACACGAACGAGCAACACCCGTACTGTCGTCGACGCAAGTGTTGATGCACTCACAACCATCCTAAAAAAAATGGAAGAAATGGAAAACGAGAACAAAGTACTTCGTGATCAAATAAAAGAGCACCAGGAAAGGGTCGACAAAATACCTGGCGCCCCTAAGCTGCTAGCAAAACGCGATGTGGGAAGGTTTATCGAACGGCCATATAGTGAGGAAGCTTCTCCTTAGCCCACCCCTAAAACCTTCAAAATGTCACCATACTTGAAAATATACGACAGACCACGGATCCAGAAGATCATCTGATCTATTACGTCACCGCGTTAAAAGGCACTGACCTGTCAAAAGAACAAGTGTCATTCGTACTGTTGAAAAATTTCGGTGATACTTTAACAGGAGGAGCATTAACATGGTATTCTCAGCTACCAACAAGGTCGATACGACATTCGAGGAGATGGCGGACAAATTCGCCACTGCTCCTGCAGGAGTAAAGAAGGCTGAAGCTAGGGTCAACAACATCTTCGCCATCAGGAAAACGGCGGGTGAAGGACTTCGAGACTTCATGGCCCGATTCAACAGGGTAAGAATGGGACCGCCAAATGTGTCAGAAGGAATGGAGGTCGCAGCCTTCCAAAATGGGCTAAGTAAGAACGGATCGAAGGCAACCAAGAAATTGCTCAACAGACTCATAAAGTATCCCCCCACCACATAGGAAGAGATTCATAAAGCCTATTGCACCGAGGTAAGAGCAGACGAAGACGACCTCAATGGTCCAACCCAACAACTAACGTCAGTCCAGTTCGAGGCAAGGAGGTATCGACGTAAGGACGGGCTAAGGGATCAACTCTAATGCTTCAACCGAGAAAGGCATCAGCCCTATGTCAGAGCATCCAACCTGCCTCTTCCAAGGCATATAGATGTTGTGCCATGACACACTGTACCCCTTCGAAACGAAAGAGGTATGCCTCCATTATTATCTGCTCATAACTTTTGTGTTTACCCTTCAGAAATAGTGTACGCACTAGAGAAGCTGGGCACGAAGGTGCAGTGGCCAAAAAAAATGAAATCGGACCCAATCGCGAGAAGGTCAAATGTCCTCTGCCAATTCCATCAGAAATGAGGACACAAGACCGAGGATTGCATAGGTTTACGGCAGGGGGTGGTCAAGATGTTAAACTAGGGGTATCTGAAAGAATTGCTCAACGATAAAGGAAGGGCCAATTTCTCCAGGGGCTGCGACCCATCTCAAGGACCTCCAAAGACACCGTCTCCAGCACGTACCATACAGATGATCATCGGCGGTGGTGACAATTCGGTAATCAACCACATGAAGTTCACCACTACACACAAGCTCAAACGAACGGTATGATGACTTCCAAAACAGTATCATCTTCAAAAAGTCAGATGTCGATGGTTTGTCTTTCCCTTATTTAGATTCTTTGATTATAAAATTATGCATCGCTGATACAGATGTAAAAATAATCATGGTAGACAACAGAAGCGGCTCGTGTATTATCCACTCGAGAGTTCTCATGCAAATGAGGCTCGGGGATAAGATAATACCGCATTGCATAACACTAACGGATTTTAACAATGCAGTAGAACGGATATTCGAAGAAATAGCGCTGCCAGTCCTAGCAGGGGGAGTCATGCTGGAGACCACAATCCACATTATGGACCAGGAAACAGCCTATAATGCCATCATAGGATGCCCATAGATACACGCCATACAAGCCATGCCCTCATACTTCTATAAACTGATCAAATTTCCTACCCCGTGGGGAATATTCAGCATTCGAGGCGAGTCGCGCACCGCCCAAGAATGCTACCGGATCGCCCAAGATTGCACATATACCAAATAGCTGAAAGGAGCAAGCGCGGAGGCATAACAATCAGCCATGTCAGGTATTAAAACAGACCCGTCGGCAGAGGTCACCAAAGACCCAGATATCATAGAAGCCTATAAGGCAACTATTAAAAATCTCGACCCGGTCCAGCTGGATGATGCCGACAACACAAAAAAGGCTTACATAGGGCACAACCTCTCTAAGTTAGGCAAGTACCGTGAATTTTTAACTAATAGTGCCGACCTATTTGCCTTTTCCCACTCAGATATGCCAGGGATCCCAAAAGACATCGCCACTCATAGGTTGAATGTCGACCCACTATATCCGCCCGTATGTTAGATGAGGAGAAAATTCAATGCCACAATCAATGAGGCAGTCAGTGAAGAAGTGGACAAGTTGCTAGCCAACGGTTCTATCAGAGAATCGAAATACAACAATGGTCGCCAATGTGGTCATGGTCAAAAAGAAGAAAGGGAATGGAGAATGTGCGTGGACTTCACCGATCTAAACAAGGCATGCCCGAAATACTCTTTCCCGTTACTCCATATCGGTGAACTGATCGATACAACAGCAGGGCATGAACTACTGAGTTTTTCGGACGCCTACTCTGGTTGTTACAACCAAATCCTAATGGCCGAAGAGGATCAGTAAAAGATAACCTTCATCACTCATCAAGGGACTTATTGCTATAAGGTAATGTCATTTGGACTCAAGAACGTAGGGGCCACTTACCAGCGGTTGGTCACCAAAATGTTTAAGGAACAACTTGGTAAGACAATGGAGGTCTACATTGATGATATGTTGGTAAAGTCAGCAAAGAAATAGGGCCACATTAATCATTTGAAAGAAGCCTTCGAGATATTGAGAAAGTACGGGATGAAGCTGAATCCAGAAAAATGTGCTTTCGGCATGACCTCAGGAAAATTCCTAGGATTCCTCGTATAAAACAAGGAATCGAAGTCAACCCAGATCAAATCAAAGCCATTGACTCAGTACCTGAAGCACTAACCAGCAAGAAACAGGTGCAAAAGCTAACGAGGCGAATAGCCGCCTTGTCGAGGTTCATTTCACAATCCTCGGATAGATGTCACAAATTCTTCAACGTACTAAGGAAAGATCATGGGTTGAAATGAAATAAGGAATGCATCAACGCCTTGAGGAAACTAAAAGCATACCTCTCCTCACCACCGCTACTCATCAAAGCTGATCCAGGTGAATGTTTGCTCGTATATTTAGCCTTATATGAGGTAGCTGTCAGCGCAGTCCTGGTCCGCGAAAATAAAGGTACGCAATACCCTTAATCTATTACATTAGCAAAACCTTAATAGATGCCGAGACGAGGTACCCTCACCTTGAAAAACTCGTTCTGGCACTAGTCACAACTTCACACAAGCTTAGACCGTAATTTCAATGTCACCCCATAAAAGTAATAATGACCTTTCCCCTAAGGGGCATTCTACATAAACCCGAGCTCTCAGGTAGACTCGCCAAATGGGCCATAGAGCTCAGTGAGCACGACATAACTTATCACCCATGAACTGCCATTAAGTCACAGGCTCTCGCTAATTTCATCGCCGATTTCAGCGTGGAAATATTGTTGGAGGTGGAACAAGAAGCGCTTCGTGCCTCCACTTGTACCGACCTATGGACCCTCTCCACCGATAGTGCTTCAAATGTCTCGGGATTGGGACTGGGACTCGTCCTCGAAGTCCTTACGGGCGAAGTAATTCGCCAGTCCATACGATGCCCCGAGATGACTAACAACGAGGCCGAGTACAAAGCTGTGATTGCAGGTATGAAGTTAGCTCTCAAATACGGAGCCCGACGACTCATCCTCCACTGCGACTCTCAACTCGTCATAAATCAAGTCACCGAGACTTTCCAAATAAAAGAGCAGAGACTACAGAAGTATCAATCGGAGATCCATAAACTGATGCTGGAGTTCGATGAATGTCGCTTTGAGAAAATCCCTAGGGCACAAAACATTGAAGCAGATGGCCTCGCCAAATTAGCTGCGGCCACCAAGAATATCAACAAGGAAAATGTGGTCACCCTCCTTTATTCAGCCATAGACCACATCGAGGTACTCTCTCTGAATTTAACCTAGGACTGGAGTAACCTCCTTGTGTCCTATTTATAGGACGGAACACTCCCACAAGACAAAAAAGAAGCCAAGAACCTCCGAGTGTAGGCCGCTCAGTACTGCATGATAAATCACAGCCTCTACAAGAGGACATTTGGCAGTCCCCTAGTAAAATGTCTTGGACCGCATCAAAAAAGATAAGTACTAGAAGAAGTGCACGAGGGTCACTGCGGAGCCCACACAGGGAACCGCACCCTCGTTCGAATTGCATCCGTGCCAGCTACTATTGGCCCACTATGAAAAAAGAAGCAGCAGAGTATGTCCGAAGATGCGAGCAGTGCCAAAAATATGCCCCTATGGTACATCAAGTGGGAGAATTCCTCCATTTTGTCACCTCACCGTGGAGTTTCATAAAATGGGGGATGGACATAGTCGGAGCCCTCCCGGCAGGGCGAGGAAAGGTACATTTTCTTTTGGTTTTAACTGCCTATCTCTCTAAGTTGGTGGAGGCAGGTGCGTACGCCCAAATACGCGAATAGGAGGTCATCGCCTTCATATGGAAAAATATTATATGTTGCTTCGGCATCCCCAAAAAAATCAGCTGCGATAACGGACCTCAGTTCGTCGAAAAGAAAACAACTGCGTTTTTCGAAAAATGGCATATCAAGCGGATACTTTTCACACTATATCATCCCACTGCCAACGGCCAAGCCGAGTCCTCCAACAAAGTGATATTGAACATATTAAAGAAGAAGCTTGAAGAAGCCAAAGGGATATGGCCCGAATTACTACCTGAAGTATTATGGGCATACAGAACTACGCCAAAGTCCAGTACGGGACAAATGCCATATTTGCTGGTCTACGGGATCGACGCAGTCATACCTGTCGAAGTTGGGGAGCCCAGTTTGAGGTACTCCCACATAAGCGGAGCAAATAACGACAAGGGTAGGTTGCAAGACCTAGATGAGGTCGAAGAACGGAGAGACATGGCCCACATAAGAATGATAGCACAGAAGCAACAAGTAGAGAGATATTACAACAAAAAAGCAAAGGTAAGATAACTCAAAGTTGGCGACTACGTCCTCAAAGCCAAAACATTGGCATCAAAATACCCAAATGAGGGAAAGTTTGGAACCAAATGGGACGGACCATATAAAAACATAAAGATAGAAAACAAAGGGGCATTCCAACTAGAAACAATGGAAGGAAAACCGCTCCAAAACAACTGGAACGTCGCCCATCTCAAGTACTTCCACTTCTGAAAGGCGTCACCTAAGCCGTACTATTTTTCCTTTACCTGAGTTTTGTCCCAATCGGGTTTTCTCAGGGAGGTTTTTAATGAGGCGGCAAAAAGGGTCACCCTGTGGATCGGAGCTATGTTCATCTCCTCGGCCCATCGACACAACCTCTAGGCCAAAGTAATGAAAGGACTACACCAGTCAACCTCCATTGTACGAACGGAAATCTTCATTGTATGAATAGAATTCCCAATTGCATAAATAGAAATCTTCATTGTATGAACAGAATTCTCCAATGTATGAACACCTCCATCATATGAAACGCAGTTTGTGCACGACAGATACTACTTCGACGGTAGTCGAAGCAACATCCTTATGGCTAAGGCTACCGACTTTCAGTTCGACCTCGTTCGAACCACGGTGGATATTCCTATGATGGCGGACGAAGCAACATCAAGGCCATCGACTTTCAATTTGACCTCGTTCGAAGTACTACGGATACTACTTCGACGACAGTTGAAGCAACATCCTAATGGCTAAGGCCATCGACTTTCAGTTCGATCTCGTTCGAACTACGACGGATACTACTTCGACGACAGTCGAAGCAATATCCTAATGGCTAAGGCCATCAACTTTTAGTTCGACCTCGTTCGAACTACAACGGATACTACTTCGATGACAGTCGAAGCAATATCCTAATGGCTAAGGCCATCGACTTTCAGTTGGACCTCGTTCGAACTACGACGGATACTACTTCGACGATAGTCGAAGAAATATCCTAATGGCTAAGGCCATCGACTTTCAATTCGACCTCGTTCGAAATACGACGGATACTACTTCGATGACAGTCGAAGAAACATCCTAATGGCTAAGGCCATCGACATCAGTTCGACCTTGTTCGAACTACGACAAAACATATACCTTTTAAAAGGGAAAACGACGAACAAAAAGTGATAAAAATAAAGTTTATATATTACAAAAAAATAGTATTTACATTCGTCCCTTCAAGCGGACCCCAGTGCAACCCACGTCCAAAAATTCCCAAACAGAATGTACAAGCTAGAACTACTCATCGTCTTCAGTAGGGTTGATGTCCTCATACCACGAATCCGAATCAAGGCAGTTCACATCATCTGAGGCTACATCCTCCCTATCAGGGGTATCAGGGTAATATCCATATAACTCGCGAGCTAAGCGCGCCTCATTATGCACCGCCTGAACCTCCGCCTTCGTCACCTAGCCCTCGGTACGAAAAGCTCTATATATATCAAGTCGAGCCTCTGCATAGACCCATATCTCATACCTGCGATGAGGCGCACCCTGACAAATTGGAGGACGAGAGGTTGAGGGCCTAGAACGGCAGTCTGTTTCCTCTACACTCGGCGGAGCCACTTGCCTTTGCAATGCGGCCAATTTATCGGTGTTGGCATCTAGCTCGCCCTTAAGCCCATCAACTTCCTCCTTCTTGGCACTCAGCTCGGCAGTCAAACTAGCTATCTTCTACTAAAGGTCGACATTCTCCGCCATCACCCCTTGACTCAATTCGAGTTCATCCTCCCTCGCCTTAAGAAGGGCCTCCAATTTGCTATTTTGAGCGATATCCCTTACTAGCTCCTCGTGCCTCTCCTTCAGCTCTTCGACCCCGTGCTCCAATTAGGCCTCCCACTGCTCAAGTCCCTCGGGGAACACCTGGAACTCGGGATCCTAGTGGTAGATGTCGGACATCGCCCGGTGCTTAGCACGGTAACGCTGATACTTCGTCGATATCTTTTTATAGAGGTCCGTCCTCTTCCGCTCACGACGATCTCTCTCTACCTCCAGGACGAGTGTCTGATAAAAAAGCAGAATTTAAAAAATATATATATATAAAATACGCCATTTCTACACCACCCCTACAACACAGAGAAAAGGAAAAAGGGGTCTACCTGTAAAGCCATACTGGCAACCTTTAGAGACAACTCCACATGGCTCATCATCCCAAGCGTCTCATTCTTAGGAGTGGCGCATAAAGGGGCGAAGGTCAATACAACCTGCTCGGTATTCAGCAACAAATTACAACCCCCTGGAATCGTGATGTAACGGTCGGACCCATCCATTATCACTTCCACGTGGGTATGGCCATTCAAAAATTTGTTAACATCCTCAGGAGCGATATCAGAACCTGATCCATCCTCTTCTACATAATTTCCCCCGACATTGGACGACGCACCCCCTTCAGCGGAACACGCCGAACTGACCATTGCTCCAGCTCTCTCCTCACAAGCTGATCTCCCCGACAAAATAGCATCACCCATAAATACGGGCGTTGGGGCTGTCGGAGATGCTCCACTCCCATCTGCTTCAGTGGCCACCCCCTTTCCCACCTCTAATCTTCTTCTCTTCCTCTCCAACAGATCTTTGCCATTAGAGGATTTGTCAGCTAGATGTGGGGGCAGTGCTATCTCTCACAGCCATAGTAACGGACGTGGCCCCCCTGTTGAAGAAGTAAGGGATGACCCTCTCGGACAGATGCACACAAAATGTCCTGAGCTTCTATGGCAGCAACAGGTCGTATAAAAGCAGTGACTGGTGCCCTTTTCCTAGAAGCTCCCCGACCTGTCGTCATCAATAATTATACAGTTAGATAGAGTCACACGACCTCTAATGTAAAAATCAAAAGTTTACGTGAGGAAACTTTAGGGTCGTAACGTTGCATGAAGTTAGACCAAGTTCGAGTCTCCTCCGCGTGAGGGCAGCAGGCCGGCGACCCAGTTCCTAAGATCGACAACGGGCTGGGGTGGACGAGCCATAACTACAATACAAGAGATTAGAAAGTTGCAATAATTGCAGGTGACAGGGAATCTAGTGAACTACAACACTTACGGGTTTTATTCCACCTCTCAGGAAAGCCGACAGGGTTAGAGACCACGTGCTTGGTCTTAACAAAGAAATACTTGTTCAGAATTTACGGCTCGCCCGGTCATTTGTTTCAACCACCAACCCCTTTGTACCGCAAAGTCTCAAATGTACCATGGTCCCTCTAAGGAAACAAGCTGTAAATAGGTGTAAGAGATGATGAACGGAGACATCGTATTTAGCCAATTCTGCATACTTGGTCAGCAGCATAAGCACTTTGAGCGTATATGGCATAAGATGGGCCGGGCAAACGTGATAGAATCTGCAGAACTCTTCTACCAAAGAAAAGAGAGGAAGGGCGTAGCCGATCGAAAATGGGTACTCGTAAAAGGCACAGTAACCTGACCTATGAACATCAACATAATCTCCCCCCCGCCTGGACCATCTCTACGTGGGCAGGAATACCATACTTTATGCGGAGATCATCTAAGTGAGTCTGATCCATCTCGGAAAGCATGGGGGTCAGAGTAGTGGGCGAGTCCTTAAGGAAATCGCTCCGAGATGTGGGATGCCTTGGTAGTAGCGCTTCCATTGTAAGAGGAGTTTCCCTCTCTTCCATCTCTACCTCTCCGCCGCTGGAGAAGGGTGGTGCCTTCAATAGAGCAACCTCAGGTACCCATTCATTATTGCGAAGAGACCTCGACATGATTTTGTTTGAGGAAAGTCACACAAAAAAGGAATGAAGAAGAAGAAGAATCTCCGGTCAAGAACGAAAGTGAAGAAATGTGAAAACAGAAGAGTAGGGCTAGAGAATTCTCAACAATGGCTAAAGTTCTTCAACGAAATTGAATACCCTCACCTACTTATAGGGTTGGGTGGCACCAGAATAATGGCGGCAAGCTTCAAATCAGTGCAGGAAACCAAGCGCCAAACCGTCAGCTTTTCTACCTCGAAAATACGCATAATGATGATGAATGCAAACACTGACGTCACCCAGGGAGGGGTATTCATTTCAACGGTCCGCCAAATATGATTACTATCTCCTATTGGCCACGTCGTAACATTTCGACAAGTCAAATTCTCCTTAAAGGAGGCATTAATTCCGACCATCAAGGACACATCTCGCTGCGACCTCGACGAGTGGAAGGGCTAACTGTATGGGTTTGAATTTGGTCGATCACGTCTCAAAGTTAACACGACCAGCCACTAAGTGCCTACGAGTCGATACAGGGAGAGCGTCCCAGGGGCGAAAGGAGAGACGTCCTCGCGTCATCGTCAGCTTCGTTATAGAATATACTTCTTAATTTATCGTTTCCGGGATTAAGTGAAAATCCTCCGTTATATAAGGGGGATTCACGCCTTGTAATAGGCAGATGGTTTTTGATGATATACAAGCTCTCTCTCTCTCTCTCTCTCTCTCTCTCTCTCTCTCTTTCTCTCTCTTCATCTTTCTACTTGTCTCTCTCCTTATCTATTATTATAATTCCATTTACTAGAATTATCCTAGGATTTATTATTTTCGACTATGATTTACCCCTTCATCCTTTTTGATTGATTTGCTTAGAAAGAGTTTAACATATTTTGAGTCAAATAAATGTATATAGTTACTTTCTTTGGGTCAGCAAATGCGACTGACATGCTTTGCAATAAAATGCAAATTATCTTTTTATGAACTTCAAGTTCATATTATCTTGTTCGAGGATCTAGATGTAAAAATAATAATTCTTTCCACGTAACTTTTCTCAATTGTTTATCATGTCTCCTCCTCATGTTAGAAAACTAACTTATTTTCTCAACTTTGAGAACTCATCTTTGTACGATATGGTGTTAATCAAAATATACACCGCACATCAATAATAATAAGATAAAATTATTTGGTTCCTGATCCTGAACCACTTTTGAGGAGAGAATCCAATATACTTTCGTATATAGCATATATCAAACTGATATAAATAACTTTGTTCTCATAAGCAATAGTTTAACTATTAAGTGGAGGCACTCAATAAATCATCTTGCTAAACTAGTTGTGATGTAAACCAACTTATCAAGATAAACTATCTTGTACAGAAAATGTGGAAATTATGCTCTAAATTAAATTATTAAGCAAGTTACCTCGCAAACATAAGGTTGCGGGTTAATAATAATCGCACATGTAACCATCTCGTAGATGCATCTTATGTGGTATACATGGCAGGTGAATGAGCCAATATTCACTTTTGATATTTCCAGATGGGAACAATCCCAATTTTAATTGGTCTATTAATTAATGAGAACAAACAACATAAGAGAATTCATAAAGAACTTTCTAGTTCTTTAATATTTACCCATGTGAATTCTCTTTTATTTTTGCACACCATAATTAAATTGTTATGGCTAAACCAGTTATGCCAACTGGATAAAGAATCAATATTGATAAACTTCAGTTTTATACAATGACGTGTGTAATTATCAATAAACTCCAAGTTTATTATGATATGAGTTTTTATATCAATAAACTTCTATTCTATTGTGGCATTATTTTATTTATGTAGTAGAAATTGGAGATAAATATATATATATATATATATATATTAGAAACTCAATTAAGTTTCTTTGAGACTTACTACATCACAATGTCTTATTGATAATCAATTTTATTCTTCCAAAATAATAATAATTGGCTCTTCCAAAGCTCTCAATTAATTTGGTACTACCATATATTCATCAATATTCATACGGTAAATATCTCTCTCAAAAAGAAAGCTATACCATTATGGTCATGGTCAAAATTATATGTAAGATCTATTTCTTGCAGTACTGTTATTCTTTAATAATCACATTACCATAATTTAAATTACTGGTATAATTACAATAGGTAAGTGATCAATGATCATTCATCCCGTGATAATGAAATTATTTTCTTATTTCATCTCAAACCCCATTCTAGATATGAGTGTTGCTCTATTTTAAAAGGCAGAATTGTAACTCGCTCGAGGCTCGCCCCGGGGCAGAGCACTCGTAAAATGCCCCTGGGCTTATGTGTGGGACTTAGTTCTGTAAGACTTACGCCTCGGCTATTGGGGTTTACGCCCTGGACATGCCCAATGCCCATCGTATTGGGCTCGCCTAATAGAACTTTATGCAATTGTATGTAACTAACCTTGTAAATCCTCAAATTTTCTTAATAAATCGTTTACTATTCAAAATTACTTTTTTTCTAATTATAAATCATTAAGTTTAGAGTATTTTATGTCATAATTAAAGTAAAAATTATTGTACGTTATCCACTAAGACTACTATGATAGTTAATTTTAAATAAATCTTTCATTTAAAAAATATTTATATTTATTAACTTTTGTATGTCTTTACTAGTATATAATAGTCCATAATTTTTTATAATTATTTTTCTAAATATTTTTTTTTATGTTTACGAAATACAATACTTATTAATTTAATAACTCAGTATTAGCAACTATTTATAAATAATTAATTATCATGATATTATATGGTGAATTATGTGTCACTTTATGAACTTGTTGAAACTTAAAAATGAACGCCGCTTGCGAATCACATTTTAATTGTGAATTATGTTTTTATATAAATTCTCTTTCAAATAAAAAGCATATTAAATAGAAGGAGTATTTTAAGAAAAATATCAAATTGTAATATCAAAATTCTTTCAAGATTCATTACTCCTTAAGAAATACATATAAGATTTCGTATCGAATACATTACTTTTGATGTTTGAGCTGTAACGTTGTCGCAGATAATTGTATATTATGATATATGTCATACTTTTCATATTATTCATAGTTAAATTAGAATTTATAAATATTTTAAATAGATTATTCTTATAATTTTGTGACTTTAATGTAATTTTTATAAACTTTTTTTATTTTATACTATCTTAAAATTCTTGAAATTAATAAAATTTAAAGATCAGTAGGAATTACGCCCCATGTCTCATAGCTTACGCATTGCCTCGTCAGGGATAAAACGCCTCGTCTCACGCCCCCGCCTTTTAAAACATTGGAGTGTGGTACATTCGCTACCACTAGCACGTTCATATTCTTCCAAGAATGAATCTGTACTCATAAATCAGATGTTGTCACATTGGCATCATGAATGAACCATAAGCATCTATATGTGCTTTATAAAATCTCATGTCAAATCAATGACAAATATTACTTTCACAGAGTGTTAGATTATTTTGAGAACCCTTATTATTCTCATTACCACGATGATGGCGATTATAATTTCGTCTATTACCACGTCCACATCCATTGATACCTTCACGATAATAATTTTGTTATCTTTCAGACTTATCACATACTGCTATCACATTCTCTTAAGGGAATAAGAATGAATCAAATTCAATGGGACGAGTTTTCAATTCTTTGCCCACAATCATACATGAATTTGATCATGGCAAGGCATAGAAATTTTACCACTTTGAGTGATTATAATTTCTTTCAAACCCCGTTAGAGTTACAATAAAAATTTATTGTCTTTGCTTGTATTTAAAATCAAATTATAGAATTTCAAGAATTTAAAAGAGAAAAATAAAGTAAATTACTTACCTTAAATCCAGAATTTAAACATGAAGGAAGTTCATGGAACAATTGACAATCATTATGCCCAATTCCAAAGTTTCTACTCAATTAGTTAGAGTCTCGTGCATAACGTGTTATAAAACAATAAAAGAATAAGAATAGTATTGCAAAGAAAAGTAGAGAGAGAGAATTTTTGTTGATTTGAGATCAATTACATGGAATATGACCTATGTATTTATAGGGAAAAAGTGACTTAGCCACCAAGTAAAATCCCTTCAATCTCTCTAAGATATAGGCATTCACCTTAAATAAAACTCTATTTATAACACAACAACTATTACCACTAGTTTTGTAGCAGCTTTTTACTGGATTAAATTATAGGCCGCGAATTTTATTTTCTGCCTATATGTCTATACAGTGGCGGAGCTGCCCTCTGCTTACGGGTTTGGCAGAAACCTGTAGTTTTTGTGCAGATTCCGTATTTGTCTAGTAAAATTCATGAAATATGTATAAATTATTATTTTAGAATCCGATACTTAAAAAGACTAGAATTCCGAATTCATAAGCTTTAAATTCTGGCCGAAAGTTTGATTGTTTGAGTTGAGTTATCATAAATATTTCAAACACAAAACTTATAGCTGATCCTGGAAATGGCTAACGAGCAAATAGTGGCGAGATTATGCATAAAGCCAATTCAGTTCGATATAGTTGTGGCCACAGTAACAGAGCCAAGTTCCCTACTTCACTCACTCAAGGAAGTCACTTTGGTAAAAGAAACTGTTGCGATTATAAATCATGCTATTAGGGTAAATTAAAAAATTTAAAGTTACGTTATTTCTAAATATTGTGTACTTTAATTCTTTTTAGACGCTCTAAATTTCAGTACATCCAATAGAATGCTCTCAATATTCCTAGCGTTACATGTATATATCGCTTAGGTTACTGCAGCTGAAAAGAATTTTATTTATTTATTCCCTTGCTATTTTTCCTTGGAAGAACTCCGGGCGCCTTTCTTCACAGTGTCGGCCATTTATGATGAAACACGTATATGACCCAAACAAGACACAAACTTGACAACTACGATTGTGGAAAACTGACATAGTACAAATTAATCAAAGCCCCATTATTTAACCTTATTAGTTGAAAAGTCTCTGCTCACCTTAAATCTGAGTCCTATAAATACCCACACACATAACTAAATGTTCTAACTCAAAATACATAGTAAGAAAGAGCATATGAAAATGGAGTTTCCTAGATCACCACTGGCATTGTTTTGTTGTGTGTTTTTCCTGTTCTTAACAGGGAGCTTGGCACAAGGCATTGGTTCTATTGTAACGAGTGACTTGTTCAACGAGATGCTGAAGAATAGGAACGACGGTAGATGTCCTGCCAATGGTTTCTACACTTATGATGCATTCATAGCTGCTGCCAATTCCTTTCCTGGTTTTGGAACTACGGGTGATGATACTGCCCGTAGGAAAGAAATTGCTGCTTTTTTCGGTCAAACTTCTCACGAAACTACTGGTAATTTTGCTCATCCCCCCAGCTTTAATCTCAGCTATACTGCTAATTTGTTTTGTTCAGTCTGTGTTATAGTATGTGAGAGTATCTATAGGTGCAATTTAATCCATTCTACCACTTACCTGGACGTGAATGGGCGATCAATAAGGCTCATGGCCTAGCCTGGTAACCTCAATTGCACTTTCAGAGGGGTGCCAGCCTAAGGTCAGCCCAAGTGGTCGAGCCATTGTGGCAGTGGGGGACATGTGTTCGCTCGCGACCCCTATCCTAATAAAAGAAAGAAAAAAATCCATTCTACCTAGTTTTCTGCTTATTCTTTTAGGTTACTAAATACTTATTATTAGCAGTAATCTATGAGTGAAACATTTGTTATTTTGCAGGTGGTTCCCTGAGTGCAGAACCATTTACAGGAGGATATTGCTTTGTTAAGCAAATTGACCAGAGTGACAGATATTATGGTAGAGGACCCATCCAATTGACAAAGTACGTAAGACAGATGAATATAAATAATACTAATCGTTGAAAATTCACCTTAGATGACCTTTGACAGGGGGTCAGGGGCAATTAAGAATCTGCCTACTAGTCATTTCTCTATATCTGTTTTAATTTCATTTCGGACAATGAAATACTACTTATTAGATAAGAATACTGAAATGCATATATTTAGTGCCATAATGACTGATTTAGAAATGACAAACTTTTGCAGCCGAAATAACTATGAGAAAGCTGGAACTGCAATTCAACAAGACCTAGTTAACAACCCTGATTTAGTAGCCAAAGATGCTACTATATCATTCAAAACAGCTATATGGTTTTGGATGACAGCACAGGACAACAAGCCATCTTCCCACGACGTTATCATCGGTAGTTGGACTCCATCTGCCGCGGATCAGGCGGCGAATCGAGTACCAGGTTACGGTGTAATTACCAACATCATTAACGGTGGAATTGAATGTGGCATGGGTCGGAATGACGCAGTGGAAGATCGAATTGGATTCTACAGGAGGTATTGTGGTATGTTAAATGTTGCTCCTGGGGAAAACTTGGACTGTTACAACCAAAGGAACTTCGGCCAGGGCTAGGCTTCGTTACATGGAATGCAGATCATGTTATGTATACAAGTTATATTTGTATTAATTAATGAATAAGGGGATTGTGTACCCATTAAGAATTAGGTGAAATATTTCTGTTATTTGTTTTCTTGGAAAGAACCAATAGCTCCTATATATGAGGCGCTTTAAGTAATGAGGCTACTGCATTGATGAAAACGAAATTTCTATCAAATAAAAGTTCGTTGTCTAATATAGTCTATGTGCCCAAGCTTCTAAAATCAGCTTATTTTGAGGAGTATTTATTTTTAAAAGTGCTTTATTGGAATTGAAAATAAAAATGCACCATGCGGAAACTAACAAAGCAAATATAAATAACGATAAATCAAACAAAAAAGAAGCATACTATATTAATATGGATATATATAACTTCTAAAGAAGTTACTCCCAATAGTCTTCTCCATTAACCTCCCATTACTTTTTACCATTATGGTTGTAACTCTCACACCTCCATAACCTCCTCCATGATCTTCCCCTATGATTTCAATAGTTAATATCCTGTTCATAACATCCCTTTGTATTACCTAAATATCATCCTATAAATAGAGGGTTTGAGCACATATTGTATACATTTGAATACATGGAAGAAATGAGAATTTTTCTTCTCTCTATATCTCTTGTTTTTCCTTGATTTATATTGTTACTTTGAATACATGGAAGAAATAAGAATTTCTCTTCTCTCTATATCTCTTGTTTTTCCTTGATTTATATTGTTACTTTGAATACATGGAAGAAATAAGAATTTCTCTTCTCTCTATATCTCTTGTTTTTCCTTGATTTATATTGTTACTTTGAATACATGGAAGAAATAAGAATTTCTCTTCTCTCTATATCTCTTGTTTTTCCTTGATTTATATTGTTACTTTGAGCTAAGTTTCTTAACACATTATCAGCACAAATCTCTAATTTTTTATTTCAATTATCATCTTGAAGTACAAAGATAACCAAGTCCATGGTAACTACTAAAATGTTGACTACCTAGAATCAGTTATGTTACTAGTGGAAGCTCGAGTATTTCATATGTGAATCAATTTGCTTCAACTGTCCGGGGAGTGTTTTTTTCATTCTTCATATAAATTCTCTTTTAATATTTGGGATCTAAGATTTAGTATTGTTCATATCACACAAAATACAATAATATATGTGCGAAAATAAGCTGGTTGAATCAAGAAGAACCATATCCAATCTTTTGAGTTGCCTATGTATTATGCGTGTTTGTGGGCAGTCACTTTTTGGAAATTGATGGAAAATATACAGTGACGTGGAGTATTAGAATTAGAAATCTGATTTTCATAAAAAGAAAAAAGACTGTTGTAGATTAAACACAAGTAACTTACGCTGCTATTCATATTTGTTGTGACCTTCGTAGCAGTGTTATCTAAGGCTCCTCGTGATTAAAGGCTCAAGGGTGATGCACTATGGACTATTATGACAAAGGTTAAGGATAAGACGATGGGTTTTAAGTCCCAATGCACCAAGAGGGTAAGATATCGGGTTTTGAATCTTGATGCTCCAAGATTGTAAAAGTTGGTTCGAGTCCCATCTCATTATGGCCTAACATGCCTTTATAGCGGTAAGACATTGGGTTTGAGTCTCAATGAACCATATTGGTGATATAATGAATGACCAAGGAAAATTTGTTTTTTCAAGAAAAATCATAAAGCTTATCCGACTTGATGTGTTCCATATTCTTGAAGCGAATGTGGTAGCAGCGCATAATAAATCCAAAAGAAGACAAGTGATTAACCAATGAACGCGAGCGTGCCAAAGACCAAAATAATAATAGTTATTATTATGATAGTTGTAAAAAAGAGAACAATAAGGATTCTCAAAATAATCCTTCAAAGGTGAAGGAAATGTGTATCAATATGGTCTATAAATATGAGGAACGCTCAGACGATTGTAGTCTTTTTTTTAAGGAATTCGACTTGTGATAAGCATTATAAATTCAGATTCAACCCTGAAAGTCAATGTTAATATATATATATATATATATATATATATATATATATATATATGTAAAATACAAATTACGAATAAGAATGTGCTTATGCATGATTGAATAAATACTACAACTCACCTCTATAGGAGGTTTGAGAGAAACAAAGATAATGAACATTGCTCCGTAGTTACATGATTAAGTCATTGATCGAGTACATGTGGTACGCCAAAAATATTTTTCCATGCCTTGTAAAAAGTTATTAAAGGAAAAATTAAAGCAAGAAATAATTTTGTTTATGATGATTTTGACTATGACAATTATTATGATGTGATTTTCTCCGTAAATGAGACATTCATTATATGGATGGTGTGACAAAAGATCTTGTAGTACAAAATCAATTAAGAGCTCCGGAAAACTTAATTTATTACTACTCGAATAAATAAAATTGTTCTTGATATTGATATTATAGTAAGTCTCAAAATAAATTTTTGAGTTTTAAATATATTAGCCAAAGTGGTTGGCATTTGAAACTATAAATGAAAAGAAGAGTGAATATCTCCATATTACTATAATCATGCCGGGTAAATATAAATAATTATCTGACCTTCCTTCTATTTATACAACAGAAGTATAAGCGTGATGATGGATTCATATGCCACAAGTAAACTAGAGGTTTACTTAAACAAATATTAGTTGGTATGACCGGTTGGCCATCCCGGTTCAATTATGATGCAAAAAATTGATTGAGAATTCATATTGGCATATATTGAAGAAACGAAATATTATTCTAGAATTCTTTTGTGCTGCTTATTCTCATGATATACCAGTTAATGTTGGGATTAAATTCCTTGATTTCTGGAACGAATAAAAGGTAATATATATATATATATATATATATATATATATATATATATATATATATATATATATATATATATATATATAC
>MU733624.1:38179-80129 GCA_026770625.1 Nicotiana glauca
CTTTTCTTCTCTTTATGGTCGTGATACTTTTCAGGGGGAGATCACTACCCTTTCTGAGACATCTGACTTGGTTACTTTAAATCATTGAGACGAAAGCTTTATAAAGCCCTTTGCAAGTTCACTTCATTTATCATCCAAAAAGTCACAACAAGCTTGCTCGTTATTAGAATGGTTATACAACGGAAAGATTGGGGACCATCTTTCAAAAATGAACCCTCTCAATGCTCTAACGCCCACATCGGATATGGACCGAACTGTCTCACGACGTTCTGAACCCAGCTCACTTATCACTTTAATGGGTGAACAGTCCAACCCTTGGAACATACTACAGCCCCAGGTGGTGAAGAGCCAACATCGAGGTGCCAAACCTTCCTATCGATGTGAGATATTGGGGAAGATCAGCCTGTTCTATTTCAGAATCAAGTCCCACCTAAATAATTAAGTCCGCATGATTCCCAAAGCCAGCTCCTGGCCTTACCCGGCGGAACCGGCCGGGAGTATTCGGCATGGGTGGAAGAGAGCATCTGAAGGATTACTTCACCTTTGGTGATCACACACCGACCCAGGCAATCACTAGTGGAAACTGGCACACCGTGTATGCGAACAATCTTTCTGAATATAAATCTTAGCCAACCGATCTGAAGAATAGTTAATACTTACTGGAATGAATTCCATGTACTTGGTCAACCGATCCACAATCACGCAAATAGGATCAAACTTCCTCGAAGTCCGTGGGAGCCCAACTACGAAATCTATGGTGAATCGCTCCCACTTCAACTCGAGAATCTCTATCTACTGAAGCAAGCCACCTCGCCTCTGATGCTCATATTTCACCTGCTGACAGTTGATACACCGAACTACAAACCCAACTATATCTTTCTTCATCCTCCTCCACCAATAGTGCTGTCTCAAATCCTGATACATCTTCGCAGCACCCGGATGGATGGTGTTAGTTTGTATGAGTCCACCAAACAGTAGAATACCTGGTGCTCTATGAGATTCTGCTGAGAATGTTAATAAACCGTAAGTAAATGAGACATGGAATTTTTATGTGGAAAAATACCACACAAGGGGACCAAAAACCACAACCTACACCTGTAGGCTTTCAACTTCACTAACTTGTAGAAACCTATTACAAGCCACTTTGTAATGACTCCATTATAAAAAATTCAACTCAACTAACTTGAGGTACTCTTATCACAAGCCACTTTTTCACTCTACAGTTACAAAGGCTTTTTCTTATGACTAAACCTAGTCACAACATAAACTCAAGGAGTTTACGGATTTTACAAGAGGATTCCTAATCAATGCTTCTAGCTAATAAATTTAGGAGATACAATAAGTACAATCACAAAGTTATAACTTAACTAAGGACAATAAAATACTGACTTTAGGAACTGGTCCGTAGTAGCGTTCAACTTTATTCTTCAAGCTCGTGAGAATTGATTTCTCTATTTTTGCAAAAGGCTTGAATGAGAAACTGAAACATTCAAGTGATGCTTCAATATAAACTCATTGTTGGTACACCTTGATCACATCACTTGAAATGATGTGAGCACTTTAGTTGTTCAAGAAATGAGTGGGCACTGGAAACAGTACAGTGTGGTAGAAACAGTGCAGGCGGTCCCTTTGTTTCCAGTTGTTTCCAATTGACTTTGTACTGCTATGAGGAAACCACAAGGGTGTCAGGTCCTTATTTGGTTTCCTATCTCTTGAAGCTATAGCAGTTCACCATTAGCTAGAATCCGTTATACTTGCACTATAGTCCAAGTAGGTCAAGTTCCCTATCTGGTTCTTAACAGTAAGTTTATTAGATCATCAAAATATAACGCAAGGACATTTAAAACCTATCTATTTCCCCCTTTTTGATGATGACAAACTTAACATCGATAAAGAGGATCTAGAGCAGTGAGAACCAGATTAAGTAATTGGAGAACACAAGTTTCACAATTAGTTCCCCCTGACTTTATGCCTTCCGTTTGTATCTACTACATGCCTCCCCCTTTTTGGCATCAATAAAAAGGCACAAATAGATAAACAGTATAAAGAAGTCTAGCCGAGCTAACTCATGCCACATATGTGCACACAACATGATAGAGAAGAGAAACATAGAATTTAAGCAATGAAATAATAAAAGAGGATAGATTTGATATTGATAAAAAATTTATATGCCTTTGCTTAAAAAGCAAATGCAACATTGGACTGTTAAGACGGGAGCATCACTGTTTTATCATACACATCAAAAAAAGAAAATGAAACATCTGCGAAACAAGAAAAAATTTAAAAAACATTTCCAGAAACTATCACTGAAGGGGTACTTAGGGTGCACTTGAGTAGAGGGCTTGGAAGCTGCAGCAAGTGTGTGGAGAACAAGGTCTATTTGGGCATTGGCCGACTTTTGCTCAATGAGCAATTCTACTTTCAGGTTCTCTACTTGCGCCCTGAGGTCAGCATTCTCTTTTGTCAAACAAACTATTTCATCATTTGACGCCAGAACCTCTTGGGCTTGCTAACCTTCTAGGATAGCATTCCTGGCCTTCAACCGACGAATTTCCTTAGTTGCACTGTTCTGAGCACTGATAAGCTGTGAGACAGTTGATGTAATTCCTACTCCCCCATTATTTTCTATGCACTCGCATTCTTCCAAAGTTGTCTATGAGAAAGTCTGCTTTTTAGTATCCACCTTGCCTGTCCTCAGTGGCACCTCAAAAAATTTAAACACTCGCTTAAGCAATAACCCGTAGGGAAGGCCATAATTACCATCTTTAAAGGTGGAAAGCTTTTGCATGTGTTCAATCATAATAGCAAGTAGGTTCACAGGAGTAAAGCTATCCAGTTGCTCCATCAAGAACAGGTCAGAATTAGAAATCACTGACCTTCTCTCAGCTCGAGGAAATAGAACTTTATTTACCAATTCGAAGAGCAGCTGATAGACAGGGAGTAACACTTTCTTATGGATCTAGTCCCCCTTCTGGTTTGCATTGTTTTTTACCACGGCATTTCTGAAGTTATACGGACACACATCCTTTACACTAGACACACCAGTTGTAGAAACTTTGAGAATCTCTCCAAGCAACTTTACGTCGAACACGATATCCATTAAATTCACCAAAGCACAGATATAGTTTGTCTCAACGGGAAAGAGGCTAGCAAAGAAGATTTGTACCTCATCCTCATATGCCTTAGGTGCATCTATTTAGAATAGATGCGCCCATCATTGAAACTCGACCATTTCAATAATTTGTCACATACCATCCATCTCAAAGATTGTTGGGTTAAAAGAACGACCTAATAGAACTTTTTGGTGCCTCAGGCATTCTGAGCCACTGCTGACTTGACTTCTCATCCCCTTCACAGAACCAAGTTCCTGAACAATTTCAGACTTGCATTTGCCGGACTTCTCACCACTTTGTTTCCCTTTTCCCTAGGATTTGACTAACACATCCTCATCAAACATCGAGAACTCACTCACCACCTCCTTCAACTTGGAGCTAGAGGTTGACTCCTTCTCTATTGAAGCAGGTTGCTTCTTTTTCTGAGACCGTCTAACCAGTGAACTAGATTTATCTGGTATTTCCTCTTCCAACTCTACCATAGGAATCCCTTTATCACTTACGGGCACACCATCTTTCACCAGCTTTCTCCTTTTTTTTACTTTTTTTTTATATTTTGAAGGGCAGATCGTAGGCCTCCTTAGCTTGCAACCTGGTAGTAGGTCGTTTGGTGGAGGACTCAGGAGTGGACACAACCCTCCGCTTAACTATGAACGCATCAAGAGGCACAGTATCTAGGTCCTCCTTATCACTTGACCTCATCTTAGGAACTTGTATTTCCAAGGGCACAACGGCGAATGCAGGAGCAGAACTGTCCTGGGAATGAGGGCCCTGACCTGGGTCCTCCGGAGAGGGATCAGGTTCCTTATGTAAGTGCCCAGTAGTATCTTCTATTGCATTGCCTCCAACAGTTACAATGTCCCCTTCGTCCCCCATACCTTGTACCTCGTTTTTATGAGAGATGATCTCATGCAGTACACCATCAGCAGACACCACAAAGACGATTACAACATTCCCTTCCTAAATTGGTAGTAACCACAGAATATGTAGCAACAATGGTGGAAATCTCTGTGACCTCAGGGTTTTGACCTTATTCCCCACTTGGTCTTTGACTAGTAGGAACCTCAAAATAAAAGGACGGATTAACAGTTTTAGGGAACCTCAGAAAATAGAAAGGACGGATTAACAATTTTAGGGGTTTCTAAAATAGAGAGAGACGGGGAATTTGGGTAAGGTGTGATTTTAGCGGGAAGGGTAAGAGTGGGTAAAGAAGGCTCAGTAGGGATGAAAGTCTCCATAGGTTTATCAGTAGTTGGTACGACTGAGGCAGGGAGGTCGGAGTTAGTCTCAGCCATTGGAAAAATGGTGTGAAAATGATTTTGAGAAATTCTAATGGAGGACTTATGGTTTGTGGAGAACAAAAAAGGGTTTTTATTAAGAGAGCATAATCATGAAGAGCGAGAGATATGAACCGGTTCTAAAATGGCAGTTAGGCGTGGAGAAGTGCACCGTTTCAGAGGAGATGGAATGATTTGAAGTGAAGAGATGTGACAGCAGGATCTAAAAAGTTGGATGACATGGCAGTTGTGTTTTGTACCTTTTTAAGACGTGTATTAAAGAATGCACAGAACTACTAACCTTTGGTAGAAGAGCCGGTTCTTGACCTGTTATTTGAAAATATTAATCCTCGTTTATCATCCATGCACTGCATCTACAGCTTATATACTCATCATACGTGTTTACCTGTAATACTATTGAAGTGAGTTAGATAGGGCCAGAAAACACTTTTAGCCAATTTTTCTTGAAGATGGTTTTCATAGCCAAATAATGAGGAATCAAGTTCTCAATTGGGCTTTAAAAGTACCAACATCACTCTGTTTCTTTCAAAATGTTCCCTTATTAATTCCTTGGTAAAAATGTTTGCAATTTGATCTTCTGTGCTACAGAACTTCATGCATATCAATCCTTTCTCCACATTGTTCCTCAGAAAGTGATGCCTCACATTAATATGTTTGGTCCTTTTGTGTTGAACTAGATTCTTGGCCATGTTGAGTGTACTTGTGTTATCACATAGAATGGGCACACTCTCAGTGAGTACCCCAAAGTCCTCCAGTTGCTGCTTGATCTACAAAAGTTGTGCACATCAGGATGTTGCAACTACATATTCTGCTTCAGCTGTTGAAAGAGCCACTGCGTTTTGCTTCCTTGTGCCCCAAGAGATGAGACATGAACCTAGGAAATGAGCCATTCTAGAAGTGCTCTTCCTGTTTATAAGATAACTTGCATAGTCTGCATCAACATATCCAATAACGTAAAACTGTCACTTGTGGGATAATAAAAGACCAGGTCTTGTGTTCCTTTAAGATATCTCAGAATTCTTTTGGCTGCCTTCAAATGAGATTCCTTGGGATTTGATTGAAATCTTGCAAATAACCCCACACTGAAGACAATATCGGGTCTACTGGCAGTAAGATAGAGAAGAGGCCTAATATTGCCTTTATACATGGTTTGATTCACAGGAAACCCAGCTTCATCCATGTCTAGTCGAGTGGTCGTAGCAATAGGAGTGTCTATCACCTTTGATGCTTCAATGTCAAACCTCTTCAAGAGATCCCTAATGTATTTTTGCTGACAAACGAATGTACCTTTTAGGGATTGTTTTTTACTTGAATACCCAAGAAGAAGTTTAGTTCCTCCATCATACTCATTTCAAACTCACTTCCCATGAGTTTTGTGAATTCTTCACACAGAGAATCAATTGTTGCCCCAAAAATGATGTCAACAATATAGAACTGAACAATGAGCAGGTTCCTTCCCCGTTTATTTAGGAACAGGGTGTTGTCAATTTTCCCTCTTTTAAAGCCATTTTCCAAGAGGAATTTTGACAACCTTTCATACCAAGCTCGACGAGCCTACTTCAGCCCATATAATTCTTTGTCCAGTTTAAACACATATTTAGGGTGTTCATGACATTCAAACCTAGGAGGTTGCTTTACATAGACTTCTTCCTTAAGAAGTCCATTCAGAAATGCACTTTTTACATCCATTTGGAACAAGGTGAATTCCATATAAGATATAAAAGAGATTATGATTCTAATAGCTTCCATGCGAGCAACTGGAGCAGTCGTTTCATCATAGTCAATCCCTTCCTCCTGATTGTAGCCTTGAAGCACTAGCATGGCCTTGTTCCTTATGGTATTCCCATGTTCATCAAGCTTGTTCCTAAATACCCACCCGGTCCATATAATGGTTCGAACTGAGGGTATGGGTACCAGGTGACAGACATTGTTCCTTTCAAGCTGATGTAAATCGTCTTGCATGGCTGTAATCCAATCTGCATCTTTCAAGGCTTCCTTGATATTCTTGGGTTCTATTTGGGAGAAAAATGCTGAGAAGGCAAGTGAATTTCTGGCTTTCGACCTAGTTTGTACTCTGGAATCTAGAGGGGTAATTATGTTTTCAATAGGATGAGAGATTTTGTGTCTCTAGTTAGACGTCTGAGGTTTATTTAGAGAGAGTGTGGGTACATTAACTGGTTTTCCTATGTTCTCTCTGATGCTAGTGGAGTACCCTGAACTACATCAACCACTCTTTCTTCAGCTTCAGTGATTGTAATTAAAGTACATGGTTCCATTGAAGATGAGGCAGTGTTGTTTTCACTCAGGTCTTCTACTTGGATCATCATGTCTGCCTTTCCATTTGTCATGTCAATAACTTCACCAGGGACTAGTAAGGGTTCTCCATCTTGATATTCTTCAACACTCTTCTCACATGAAGAATAAGACTTATCAAAAATAACTTGAACACTTTCCTCAACACATTGAGTCTGCTTAATATATATCATGTACGCTTTTTTTCGAGAAGAGTATCCCAGAAATATTGCTTCATCACTCTTGGCATCAAATTTAACAAGCTGATCCTTTCCATTATTGAGAACATAGCATTTGCACCCAAATGTTCTTAGGTGAGTCAACTTGGGTTTCCTTCCATTCAACAACTCATATGGGAGTTTTTTTAGGAGCGATCTAATCATGCACCTATTCACCAAGTAGCAGGCAGTGTTGAAAACTTCAGCCTAGAAGTACTTTGCAATTCCACTATTGATTAGCATTGTTCTTGGCATCTCTTCTAGAGTTCTGTTCTTCCTTTGCACTACTTCATTTTGCTAGGGAGTTCTAGGAGCTGAGAAGTTGTGGGTAATGCCATTTTCATTGCAGAACTCATTAGATTTGGCATTGCCAAATTCTGTTCCATGATCTGAGCTAATTCATGCGACTCTAGACTCCATCTTTACCTAGATTTTCTTCACAAAGGCCACAAACACTTCAAAGGTTTCATCTTTAGTTCTAAGAAAAGTCCATGTGAATCTGGAATAGTCATCCACTATCACAAAGATGCATCTTTTTCCTCCTCTGCTTTGCACTCTCATAGGACCACATAGGTCCATATGAAAAATCTCTAGTGGATTTGAAGTGCTCACATCTTTTTTATACTTAAAAGAGGACTTCACATGTTTTCCTCTAGCACATGAATCACAAAATTTTTGCACCTTGAATTTTGACATGGGCGGACCATGGACCAGTTCTTTCTGAATTAGTTTGTTCAAAAGAGAAAAGCTTGCATGCCCCAGTCTTTTGTGCCACAGTTCAACATCATTGTCAAAGGCTTTCAGACAACTCAGATCACCACTTTGTAAAGACTCAAAATTGGCAACATAGATGTTCTTTTACCTCTTGGCCACAAGTACCACTTCACCAGTTATCAGATCAGTAACTATACATATTTTGGACAAGAATTCCACCATGTTCCCTTATCGCAGATCTGAGAGACCCTCAAGAGACTGTACTTAAGGCCATTGACATAGTACACATTTTCAATAGAATAAGTGAGTGATTTCCCAACTTTTCCAACTCTAAGAATGTATCCCTTTTTCCCATTGCCAAAGGATACACTCCCTCCTTGCAGCGCTTTTAGTGAAAGACTCAAGAAGGTCAAGAGTTAGTTTTAGGAACCCAATCAAGTTTGGGTCGCTTGTATAGGCAAGAGGATGAATAAGATCTCTCTTAGTCCATGCAGGTAATGTGCGTTTTTTGTGAGGGGAACCTGGTCCCTCTTTTGTAGTCTCCTTTTCAGCAAACATTTTTTTCTTATAAACAGACTGAACCCTGGCCTGGCAATTTTATTTGACATGCCCATTGTTCCCACAGTGGGTATGGATCCAGTTATCCGAATTAGTGATGTACTTGCTGTAAGGGTTGTAAGGAATTTTCTCCCTTTGGAACCCTATTCCCTGCATGTTTCCACCATTATTAGTGTATGTGATAACTTGGGATTTTGACGCATTTTATACTCATTCTGGCTTATGCTTTGATTAAATATTCATACAAAATAGTCCCAAAGTCTAACAAGTTGTGCTTGATTGTAGGTTTGATCAACAAAATGATAAAATATCAAAGATCGACTCAAAAGGAGTGAAACTTGCACAAGTGCTAAAAACAAGGAAAGCTTATGCAGAACAGGCCCAGTGTGGCCGCACACCACTTTGTGCAGTCCGCACTGGGAGATTCAGAGAAGGAAATTTCAGGCTTCAAGGCAGTGCGGCCGCACACCATTTTGTGTGGTCCGTACTGAAGGCACCGCGGCCATAGTCCATTCTCTGCGGTTCGCGGTGCCAAGATTTAGAGATGTTGAATTTTGGAGTTTTGAGTCACCGCGGTCCACGATCAACTTTGTGCGGACCGTGCTAGAAGTCTCCGCAGCAACAGTCCATTCTATGCGGTCAGCGAAGCTCAAGTTTAGAGAGACCAATATTGAATGGAAAAGCCTAGTGCGGACCGCGGTCCATTTTGTGTGGCCCGCAATAACCCTGCAGGGGAATTTTTGTCCAAATTTTCATCTTAGTATAAATAGATTCTTTTTCCATTTGTAGAGTATCAGATATTGTAATACGTAAGCTGCACTCGTGAGACGACATTTCCAAGACATTTTGGGCATTTTTACTTACTTTTTATCATTGAATCTTTGTATTTAGCTTAGCAAGTAACTAATATGATTTTATCTTCTTCTATTTCTTGCTTTTCTTCTTTGAATATGAGTAGCTAGACCCATTAGCTAGGGTTGTGGCTCGACCCTAGTGTGGATAATTGATGGGTCTTGTGTTCTAGGGCTAAATTGATTATGAGTGTTTGTTAATTGGGTCAATTTCATGGTTAATTTATGAATTAGTGGTTGCAAACACTAGTTTTTGTTTAGTTGACTAGGGTTCTTCTTGAGAAAGAGAACCTAAGTCTCAGAAATTGACCCAACAAGAAATTGGGGCGTACTCAAAAAATTGATAGCCCCAATTAAAGGTTTAAACCTCGAGAGAGTAATACATGACTTGAACCTTTGTTGCTTATGCAAATTAGCATACCCAATTGGTATTGAGAAAGTCAATTGGGAAAAATCACTTGAACCACCAAGCGGTGTAGAGTGGGTAAATTAGTGCAACGGTTATATCATATTCCACAAATATGTCAAAGATGCCTTAGACTCAAGTACCCCTCAATTTACCACATAGGCAAAAGTCACTACCCTAGTCCCTTTTAAACCTATTTGAACAACTTGTAGCAATTTCAACTCTTAGTTTAATTTACAATTTGCAGTCTGATAAAAGTAGAATTATAAAGAAAATCCCAAAAATGAATAGAAGATCAATTAAGAACACACATGCAATTCTAAACTAGATAGATACTTGATTCCAATTCTAACTCTCTGTGAATATCGATCCCGACCCAAAACTGGGTAAAAGCTATTGCGACCCTCTCTTACTACTTATGAGTAGTGCAGAGTTGGAAGTGATCACTTATTGGTGTCGTTATCGGGGAGCTAACGGTTTTGGCTATCAATTTAGTTAGTTTTGTGTATTGTTCTTCTTTCCTTCTTTGTTAATAAGTTGTGTGTGTCAATACTTCAGGTACTAAATGGCTTTAAATTCTAATGACCCTCTTGGAAACGTGATTGCAGGGAAGGATGTTGATGAAATTGGAGAGGATAAGGTTCATGTTGAACCAAGACGAGGCCGGGAGGCCAATGCTAATGAAAATGTTCCAAACCCTCCTTCGCCTCCTCCAAGAGCGGTTCCTCGGGTTCTCCCAAACCAAGTCTATGCAAGTGCAATTGTCCCACCCTGAATCCGGAAGGGCAATTTTAAAATAACGAATGTGATGTTGACCTTACTTGAGCAGCATGGGTATTTCACGGGCGCTGCAGATCAAAATGCATATAAATATTTTAAGGGGTTTGTGGATAAATGTTGGGGGAGTAAGCAGACGAATGTGTCCGAGGATGCTCTTAGATTGAGACTTTTCCCATTTTCACTTCGGAGGAAAGCATTGGATTGGCTCGAGAGACTCGCCAACCATTCCATCACAACTCGAGATGAGTTGGCAGATAAGTTTATTGCTAAATTCTTCTCACCCGGGCACATGGCGGCACTTCGAGATGAGATATTGGCCTTCAAGTAAGAGCTCACGTAACCTTTGCATGAGATTTGGGAGCGGTATAGAACGATGGTGAAAGAATGCCCCAATAATGAGATAACGGAGAATATGTTGCAACAAACTTTCTACCGGGACATCAATACAACAAATTAATGCATAGTGAACCAATTGGCCTGGGGTAATTTTATGAAGTTGACATATGACGAAGCTTGTGCCATTCTTGATGAGATGGCGGATACATCCTCCGCATGGCAAAGTAGGGCCTATTTTCCCCAAGGTGACCCTATGATTATTCATTTGCACAAAGAATTACATGCCCATAGGCAAGCTATAGCGGATTTGACAACTATTGGCTAAGGCACAGTTGCAACAAGTCCAATATCCTCGCCAAGTGAATGCCATGGAGGGTATTAATATGCTAGTGAACCATAGAACGCGAAGAAGGCAACAAAACCAAGAGAATTCAGAGCAATTTGACGATGCATGTGATGGGTTTCAAAATGATTGTTATGATGATCAAAATGAAGAGATTCAATATGTGAACAATTTTCAAGGCCAAAGAGGCAATTCTTCTAACCAACAACAATGGAGGTCCCAAGGTAATTAGGGGAATCAACAACAAGGCAACAATAATTGGAACAATCACCATCAAGGGAACAACAATTGGGGAAACACTAATCAATAATAAAATTTGTAAAATCAAAACAACAATCAGAACAATCAAGGAAACTGGGGGAACAATAACAATCGGGGTGGATGGAACAACAATCAAGGTAATCAGGGGCAAGATTTCAAAGGCCCCCAATGTACCAACAACCGAACAATCCACCCCCATTTCCTTCCCAAGGTCCTAGTTCTTCTTGCAATGATATGGGTAGAATTGAAATGATGTTCGAACAAATGATGAAGAAGAATGCGAATTCAGATGCTCAATTGTCTTCTCACAACACTTCCATTAGAAATTTAAAGGTGCAATTAGGACAAATATCTCAGTCATTGAATACTCGCCCGAAGGGTGCTCTACTAAGTGATACGGTAGTAAACCCAAAAGGTGGAAACAATCATGTCATGGCGGTTACAACAAGAAGTGGGAAAGGCGGTGATGTGAATGCCTCGAAACAAAAGCAAGTTGTGATGATGATGTTGAGTTGCAAGAAGATGAAGTTCCCTTGGTATTTGAAGATGTGGTTGATGAAAATGTGAACAATAAAGAGAGGATTGACATTAATGAGGCCGAGGTGGAAATTCAAGATGTCGTGAACCCTTCTAGGGAACATGTGATTGACATGCCGGAGCCGGTTGTGCCAAAAGCCAAGGCTCCTTTGCCAAGGCAACCTCCACCTTATCCTCAAAGGCTCGCAAAGCAAAAAAATGATAATCATTTTAAAAAGTTCATTGATATGATGGAGAGCTTGTCCATCAATATGCCCTTGTTGGAGGCCCTTGAAAAAATGTCGGGCTATGCAAAGTTCATGAAAGATTTGGTCACAAAGAAGCATTCTATGGATTGTGAGACTATAAAGATAACCCACCAAGTTAGTGCTATAGTACATTCAATGGCTCCCAAGTTGGAGGATCCCGATGCTTTCACTGTCCCTTGCACTATCGGTAGTGTGGATTTCGCCAAGGCTTTATGTGGTCTAGGGGCGATTAACAACTTGATGCCCTACTCAGTTTTCAAGACCTTGAGAATTGGGTCACCTAGACAAACTTCCATGAGATTACAAATGGCGGATAGATCAATGAAGCGACCTTTAGGTATTGTGGATGATGTGCTTATCCAGGTGGACAAAATTTAGCTTGCTTGCGGACTTTGTGATATTGGATTGCAAGGTGGACTATGAGGTCCCAATCATATTAGAGAGACCTTTCCTTGCTACGGGGAAGGCTCTAGTGGATGTGGAAACAGGGGAACTCACATTTCGAGTGGGTGATGAAAAGGTGGTTTTCCATGTGTGAAAATTGATGAAGCAGCCCAATTGTACCGAAAGTGTGCTCATTTGTAGATTTAGTCATAGTTGTGATTATTGATCACACAAGTGCTATGATTAATGTGGAGGACCCATTGGAGGCTGTGTTGTTAGACCTTGAGGTAGATGATAATGTAGGCCGAGTGGAGTGTATCAATTCCTTGCATGGAATGAGGTCCTATTCTTATGAGCCAAGAAAGCTATCCTCGGACCTCGAAAATAGAAAGACTCCTCCAACTAATCCATCAATAGAGGAACTACCGGTGTTGGAGCTGAAGCCATTGCCTCCACACCTCAGGTATGAGTTCTTGGGCCCTTGTTCTACTTTACCCGTTATTCTTTCCTAGTGCCTCACTAACTTACAGGTAGACGCCACTTTGGCAGTTCTCAAAAGGAGGAAGAAGGCAAATGGATGGATATTGGCCGACATTAGGGGAATAAGCCCCGCATTCTGCATGCACAAAATTATTTTGGAGGATGATGCAAAACCCTCATTGGAGCATCAAAGAAGATCGAACGAGGCAATGCAAGAGGTAGTGAAGAAAGAAGTGATAAAATGGTTGGATGCCAGGGTTGTGTACCCTATCTCCGATAGCTCATGGAGTTCTCCGGTGCAATGTGTGCCAAAGAAGGGCGGGATGACTGTGGTGACAAATGACAATAATGAAATTATTCCCACTTGGACCGTTACCGGATGGAGGGTATGCACGGACTACCAAAAAATGAACAAGGTGACCCGCAAGGATCATTTCCCTTTGCCATTCCTTCACCAAATGCTTGATGGCTTTACGAGGCGTGCCTTTTATTGCTTTTTGGATGGATAACCAGGGTATAATAAAATCTTAATTGCTCCGAAGGACCAAGAGAAGACCACCTTTACTTGTCCATATGGCACCTTTGCTTTCTCTCGGATGTCGTTCGGGTTGTGCAATGCTCCGGTGACATTCCAACGATGCATGATGGCTATTTTCACCGATATAGTGGAAGATATTTTGGAGGTCTTTATGGATGATTTTAGTGTGGTTGGCGATTCATTTGAATAGTGTTTGGAAAATTTTGATAGAGTCTTGAGCCGATGTGAAGACACAAATCTCGTTCTTAATTGGGAAAATGTCATTTCACGGTTGAAGAGGGCATAGTATTGGACCACAAAATTTCAAAACATGAGATTGAAGTTGACAAAGCCAAGATAGATGTGATTTGAAGGCTTCCTCCACCATTTTTGTCAAAGGGGCGGGGAGTTTTCTTGGGCACGCGGGGTTTTACCGGCGGTTTATAAAAGATTTTTCGCAGGTGGTAAACCCCTTATGCAAGCTACTAGAAAAGGATGCCAAGTCTATATTTGATGAAGGATGTATGCAAGCATTTGAGATTCTCAAGCTTAAGTTGACCACTACCCCTATCATTACCGCACCAAATTGGAGCTCACCTTTCGAGCTCATGTGCGATGCAAGTGACATTGCGGTTGGGGATGTTTTGGGCCAAAAGGTTAACAAAATGTTTCACCCAGTGTACTACGCAAGCAAGACCATGAATGAGGCTCAAAGGAACTACACGGCCACCGAGAAAGAGTGTTTGGCCATAGTGTTTGCAATGGAAAAGTTTCGACCGTATCTTATGGGGGCTAAGGTTATAATGCACAACGATCATGCCACCCTTAGGTACTTGATGACAAAGAAAGACTCCAAGGCAAGGTTGATGAGACGGGTGCTACTACTCCAAGAATTTGATCTAGAAATTGTGGACCGGAAAGGTAGTGAGAACCAAATGGCGGACCACTTGTCCCGTTTGGAGGAGGAGGGGAGGCCTTCTGATGGCTTAGAGATCAATGATTCATTTCCCAATGAACAACTCCTTTCGGTGTCAATGAATGATATGCCATGATTTGCCGATGTTGCTAATTACCTTGTGACCGGAATAATCCTATGTGAGCTCTCTTCTAACCAAAGGATGAAGCTCAAGCGGGATAGTTTGGATTTCTATTCGGATGAGCCGTACTTGTTCAAGATTTGCACAGATGGTGTGATTCGAAGGTGTGTCCCGGAGGAAGAGCAATTGAGTATTTTGGAGGCTTGTCATTCCTCTCCCTATGGTGGCCATCATGGAGGGGCGAGGACGGCTTCTAAAGTTCTTAGTTGTGGGTTTTATTAGCCAACTTTGTTCAAAGATGCGGGTGACTTTGTAAAGAGACCCGACGAGTGCCAAAGAGCGGGGGGAATGTCAAAGAAAGATGAGATGCCTCTCAAAACCATCCTTGAGGTTGATATTTTTGATGTATGGGGCATTGATTTTATGAGCCCGTTTGTTAGATCTTGTGGGAACACTTACATTCTCGTGACGGTGGATTATGTTTCAAAGTGGGTTGAAGTCGTGGCTTTACCCAACAATGAGGCCCGAAGTGTGGTTGCATTTCTCAAGAAGAGCATTTTTACAAGGTTTGATACTCCTAGGGCAATCATAAGTGATGGGGGTCTCATTTTTGCAATAGAGCTTTCGACACTTTGGTTTTAAAGTATGGTGTCAATCATAAAGTTTCTACCCCCTATCATCCTCAAGCAAGTGGTCAAGTGGAAGGCTCTACCAGGGAAATCAAAAGCATATTGTCAAAGATGAGCAATGCAAATAAGACCAATTGGTCGAAGAAGTTGGATGACGCTCTATGGGCTTATAGGATCGCTTTCAAGACTCCTATTGTTATGTCTCAGCACCGGTTAGTGTTTGGGAAAGCTTGTCATCTTCCAGTTGAGTTAGAGCACAAGGCCATGTAGGCTTTGAGGAAGCTTAATCTTGAGTGGGATGTAGTATCCAATATTCGTATGGAGCAACTCAATGAACTTGATGAATTCCGATTCCATGCCTACTCCAGTTCGTCCTTGTATAAGGACAAGATAAAGTACCTTCATGATAAATATGCTCGTGGAAAGGAGTTCAAAGTTGGTGATTTGGTTCTCTTTTCAACTCCCAATTACGTTTGTTTCCTGGAAAGCTTAAATCAAAATGGAGTGGACCATTTGAAGTTGTGTTGGTGACCCCTTTGGTGCTCTTGATTTGAAAAACAAAAATGGTGAAGTCTTTAGAGTGAATGGGCACTGGGTCAAGAATTATATTGGGAAAATTGATGACAGCCATGTGGTGGCACTTATTCATTTCAAATGATGTGATGGTAACCCACGCCGAGTCGTGACGTTAAATAAGGCGCTTTTTGGGAGGCAACCCATGTGTTTTTCTTCTTGTTTTCTTTGATTTTCTTTGTAGTATAGGATTAAGTTTTGGGCTAATTGGTTGTGAGATCTTACATGATTGAGTTGATGCAGTGCAGGACATAATTGAAAAAAATGCACAAGTCTCTGAAGTTTCCAGTGCAGTCGCACTACTATTTTGTGCGGACTGCACTGGTAAAGGGTGATAAAAGTACTCCCTAAATTTTGTCACCGCGACCGCGGTTGATTTGGTGCGGTCCCCGGTGGACCACCACGGTCGCGGTCTATTTTGTGCGGACCGCGATGGGTTACTGAGTTGAGATTGAACAAAATAGCCCAGTGCGGACCGCAGTCCATTTTGTGCGATCGGCACTGGTAGGTGAGAATGGGCCCTAGGACATTTTCTATAAATAGTCTCTGAGGGCCTCCTTTTACCCTTCTCGAACCCTTCACTCTCAAACCTAAGAAAACACTGTTCATCACGCACTTTCCTTGTAATTAATTGATTGGAACTTCTTGCTTCACTTCATTTCATTATCTGGTACCATAATCTTCCTTGTACTTGTTCAATTTTGTTAATTTTTGTTTTTTCTTCTTAACTTCTGTTCTTTTTCCTCCCGTAATTAATTCAATTGCTAGGTTAGATTGGTTTTAATTTTGATTCATGAAGACTTAATTAGTGTAATGGACTGGGTAATCATTTAGGGCCTCTAATTAGGTGGAAAATTGGATCTTAAAAGCAAAATCATGAACCCTAGTTTAATGCCAAAACTGGGCACTCTGTGCGGACCGCGGTCAATTTTGTGCAGTCTGCGGTGCCCTAGTGCGGTCCGCAGTACCATATGGTGCGGACCACACTAATGAATGCTGAAATATAAACTTTGGGAAGTGCAGCCGCGATACATTTTGTGAGGTCCGCACTGCCTAGATACAGAGAGTGGGTAGTCTGACCCCCATCTCTGCGCGGACCGCGGTTGTTTTTGTGTGGTCTGTGATGACCCTAGTGCGACCGTGGTTGATTTTGTGCGGTCCCTACTGGTGAGATATAGAGGATAAGTTTTGTGAAACCCACACCTGTGTAGATCGCGGTCGATTCTCTGCGGTCCGCGGTGGCCCCTGTGCGGCCGCACTACCATTTTGTGTGGCCCGCACTGGGCAACTTATGCAACAATTTCATTTATGTCTGCAACACTTTTTTATTGAGACTACTGATACTAACAAGCTATTTGAATTGTGTTTGTAGAAAATGGTTAAACAACGAGGAAAAGGATCAAAACAACCCGGTATAGGTGAATCCTCCCGGTGAGGGAAGCAAAAGATGATTAAACTCACTCCCCAAGTTTGGAAAAACATAAATAGAACAAGAAAGTTAATAAAAGCTTCTGACAGAGCAGTTGATCAATTGAGGAGTGAGTATGAGCCTTCCCAGGAGGTTTCCTCAGACTCTATACCTACACATGTCCCTAACTGGTCGGGAAGATTTAGATTGACAGATACTACTCCTACATCATCACACACTGCCCAAGCACTAGCACATGTTTCTTCTGAGTTGTTTGAGGGCTCAGCAGTGAGTAGTGAAGAATACTCTACCTCCCCCATAGCTTCATTATCCGGAGAGGGGGTAGAAGGAGAAGAGGAGGAAGTATAAGGAGCAGAGGAGGAAGCTGAAGGAGGTGAACCAAGGGTTGGGGGTGTAGATAGAACGATGAAGCCGGAGGTTTGGCGAGATAGGTTTCGTGAGTGAGGTGGCATACCACAAATTTAGGGAGTGGTGGCCGGTGAGAAAATTGATACTGGAGAGGAGCTTCATTGATAAAGATCTTTTACCCCACAACCCCAATATACAAAGACAATTTAGGACTAGAGTGGGTTGGGAACATTTTATGGAGGACTGTGTAGATGCCAATGGACACATGATCAAGGAGTTTTATTGCAATATAGCCCACATCAAAAGGGCTCCAAAGTGACCAAGGTTTAAAACCTGACAGTGTTGTTTGAAAGGAAGTACCTCAACGAATACCTAGGCTTCAATGAGGAGGATGAGAACTTGTACTTAGGGGATGGAGATGGGTGAGGAGGTTCGTCCCTAGCTAGCACAGTACCTGGCAATCCCAGGTACCACCCCGACTGGTTGACCGCTAGAGTTAAAATCTTGAGACGAACCTTAAACTTTGAGGCATGGGGATGGTAGACCTTTGTGTGTAGCAGGTTGGACCCCACGACACATGACCAGAAACCTTCCCTTTTCCCGGGCTATGCCGGTGGCTTTTATTATGGATGGAAACCCCATCAACATGGGGAATATGATTTCCCGAATCATTTCTATAGTGGGTGCCGAGCATGACCGGAACTATCCTTTCCCCAACACCCTCACAATGTACTTCAGAGACTTGAAGGTGGACAAGAGACCATAAGACATCAAGGTCAAGGCGAAAGCCCCATTTTCTGGCATAGCATACAGGGGGATGACAACTCCAAGAGCAAGAACTTCAAAGCCCCAACTGGCCAGTCTGAAGAGCCAGTTGTGGTAGTAGCCCCTGTTGAGCCTACCTCCACTTCCAAAAATATCCCTCCCAGTCCATCTACCTCTACAGATATCCCTCCTGGTCCATCCACATTAGCAGGCTCGGAGATCCCATCTTCCCGGGCCCACCCTATTACTGCTCACCAACTGAGCCAGGCCCTTATCAGCATAAACAACTGGATGCAGATTGCCTCATCCAAGTTGTCCACCTTGACCTCCACTGTAGAGGCTCAGTCGACTACTCGAGCCCCACAAGTAACCCAGTCGATCGAGGATGCGCTCAAAGAGATACTTGAGAACCAGAAGAAGATCCTCGACTCGCATAGCAAGGCTCTCAAGGAGCTTGCTAAGGAGCATAAGAAGCTGAGGAAGACACGGGCCTCCAAGGATTCTGTGAAGGAGCTGCGTGCGGATGTTGACAAACTGAAGTCAGATCACTTGCCTTTAGACTTATTGCTCCAGGGCCCAGCACAAGCAGTTGATCCACAGCCGGAGCACTCACAGAGGCCTTCGAAGAGGAGGAGGATGATTCCTAGAGCTGATGAAGTTGTCATCCAGTTGGCGAACCCATCAGAGACTTCCTATAGTCAGTCGCAGGATGTAACAGCTCCAGAGCCTGTCCAGGCCCAGGTCCCAGCAGCAAAGTAGAAGTCCACCGGGAACCAGTCTAAGGTTCTCGAGCACACAGAGGACCCAGGGACCCCTCATGAAACTATGTAGATAGACAGGCCTTAGGGAGTCTTCTATATCCTTTACCTTCTATTTTTGATGCTTTATTTAGACTAGTTGGCATTGGGGACAATGCCAGCTTTCATTTGAGGGGGTAGGCCCTACATTTTGGATTATTATGTATATTTGACATTTTTATGCTTTCTTTATCTTTTTATCTTTGGTCTGTATATAATTCTGATATTTCGTTACATTTATCGCATTTTGATTTCGCTTTGGGTCTGTATATAAAGTTACATCTCGTTGTTTATATTTATCTCATCCATTGTATATTCAAATCCCCTCTTATATATATTCATTCTATTTCCGCAAATTTTTTCATTTTTAGCTTCTTATTTGTGATTCGTAGCCTTTTGTTTTTGAAGTTTGCAATAAGCCTTTGGTTTTCTTAATGCCACGGTTCTTTCCAAAGGTGGAGTGTTGTGTGAACCGGGTGACTCTTCCCAATGATGGATGGCATGACAACCTTCTCACGGGTTTGAGTCTATTTTTCTTTTTCTTTTTGGTTTTTAGTAGTTAGTAGTTAAGGGTGCCTCAAGCAAAGCTTCACTTGGGCCTAGCACATTTGCCTTTGATCTTGTAGTCAAAAAGAAATTGTTGTGTTTAGGATGGTGAAAGTTATGACTTTGAGACTCTTGCGTTGGCCGATAATCATCAAGTAGTTTTTCGGGACCATTGTGTGCTCAAATCGTATCTAGGTCGTTGTGGGCCCCCGACTCTATGTCTTTAGCAATCCCTTAGCTTTTATGGTGAGTAATTGAATTGCAAGTCCAAGTCCCAATCCATTGGTCTAGAACTTGCCCTAATGTTTGTTGGGGAAAAATCCTAGGTGAATTTTGACTTAAGACATGATTATAGGCTCTCTTTGATCCAAATGATAGTTTGAACAATTCCATAGCCTATCAATGATAAGATCCCTAGTTAACCCTTTTGAGCCTTAGACCTTTTTCTTTCAAGAACCATGATACAAGCCTATTCCCGTTCTAAAAGATACCATCTCTTGGCACCCGATATTTCCTTTAGCACATGGAAAAAGTATAAGTTTGGGGAGGGGGGGGAACGAGGATTGCAACAAAGTGGTAAAAAGGCACAAAAATGAAGAAAAGGAAAGGCAATGAAAAAGAAAGAAAAGCAAAAAGACAAAAAGAGTGTTTAATGCGAAAAAGAATACAAAGGGATTCAAGAAAAGAAATGAATGAAAGGCGTGGAAAGTTGAAAAAGGAGAAAAGGTTTTAATTGCATAAGAAAGAGTGACATGGTGTCTCTCTAACCCCTTAGAAAGAAGTGAAAATGACACAAAGAGTCAAGTGAATGGATGCCAAATGAATCAAAAGATGTTCTTAAGGGAAGGTGGAACCCACCTAGACCAAAACATTCCCTACCCTGAACCAAAAGCCTTCACAATGTCTCCACAAAAGCCCTATATGATCTTGAGTTGAATGAAGCCTACATTAGTGGATACTCACATAAGGGGCAAGCATATGGTACTTAGAGCCGGACTAGTAAATTTTTCTTGAGAGAGATGAGTGAATTCCCATTAATCTTGTTTAGCATGCCACTATTCTAAAGGTGAGGTTTGCCTAGGGAGAGTTGAGGATGTGTGAGTTTGGGTTTCACAATGACCAAATAATTAAAAGAGTTCTTTGATGTGTTGAGTCAACTCTTGATGCTCTTATGTCGCACTTGATCCATGGTTGTTCAAAGAGTAAAAGTTGTTAATGGTTCATTTGTATTGAGGGCAATTATTAGTCCAAATTGATGCTAGTTGAGGTTGCTTTAGGACAACTGAAATTTTTTTGGATTTTCCCTTAAGGGGTAGGTCTTATTTTGTTTGCCTTAGGACAAGCAAAAGTTTAAGTTTGGGGGATTTGATAACTAGGGATTTTGACGCATTTTATACTCCTTTTGGCTTATGCTTTGATCAAATATTCATACAAAATAGTCCCAAAAGGCTCACAAGTTGTGCTTGATTGCAGGTTTGATCAACAAAATGATAAAATGTCAAATATCGGCTCAAAAGGAGTGAAACATACACAAGTGCCAAAAACAAGGCAAGCTCATGTAGAACAGGCCCAGTGTGGCCGCACACCACTTTGTGTGGTCCACACTGGGAGATTCAAAGAAGTAAATTTCAAGCTTCAAGGCAGTGCGGCCGCACACCATTTTGTGCGGTCCGCACTAAAGGCATCCATTCTCTGCGATCCGTGGTGCCAAGATTCAGAGAGGTTGAATTTTGGAGTTTTGAGCTGCCGCGGTCAACTTTATGTGAACCGCGCTAGAAGCCTCTGCAGCCGCGGTCCATTCTATGCGGTTCGTGGAGCCCAAGTTCAGAGAGATCAATATTGAAGGCCAAAGCCCAGTGCGGACTGCGGTCCATTTTGTGCGGCCCGCACTAACCCCGCAGGGGCATTTTTGACCAGATTTTTCAGCTTAGTATAAATAGATTCTTTTTCCATTTTTAGGGTATCAGATATTGTAATACGTAAGCTGCACTCGTGAGACGACTTTTCTAAGCCATTTTGGGCATTTTTACTTACTTTTTATCATTGAATATTTGTATCTAGCTTGGCAAGTAATTATTATGAGTTTATCTTCTTCTATTTCTTGTTTTTCTTCTTTGAATATGAGTAGCTATACCCATTAACTAGGGTTGTGGCTCTACCTTAGTGTGGGTAATTGATGGGTCTTGTGTTCTAGGGCTAAATTGATTATGGATGTTTGTTATTTGCTTCAAATTTTATGGTTAATTTCTGAATTAGTGGTTGCAAATACTAGTTTGTGTTTAGTTGACTAGGGTTCTTCTTGAGAAAGAAAACTAAGTCTCCAAAATTAACCCAACAAGGAATTGGGGTGTACTCAAGAAATTGATAGCCCCAGTTAAAAGGTTAAGCTTCGAGAGAGTAATACCCGACTTGAACCTTTGTTGCTTATGCAAATTAGCATACCTAATTGGTCTTGAGAAAGTCAATTGGGCAAAATCACTTGAACCGCCGAGAGGTGTAGAGTGGGTAAATTAGTGTAACGGTTATATCATATTCCCCAAATATGTCAAAGATGCCTTAGACTCAAGTACCCGTCAATTGACCACCTAGGCGGAAGTCACTATCCTAGTCCCTTTTAAACCTATTTGAACAACTTGTAGCAATTTCAACTCTTAGTTTAATTTACAATTTGTAGTATGATAAAAGTAGAATTATAAAGAAAACCCCAAAAACGAATAGAAGATCAATTAAGAACACATATGAAATCCTAAACTAGATAGATACTTGATTCCAATTCTAGCTCTATGTGGATATCGATCTCGACCCAAAATCGGGTAAAAGATATTGTGACCCTCTCTTGCTACTTATTAGTAGTGCGAAGTTGGAAGTGATCAGTATGTGGCAGTGGTAGCTTCTGAGGGCCAAGTCCATTTTAGGAACTTTTCAAGATCATTTTTTACTCTTTCCAGATCAGTTTGGAGGTTCTTGTTGTTCTCAATTTCAGCGCACATCCTAGTTCTCACAACTTTCAACTCATTTTCAAGCCTAATGTGTTCCACACTAGCTATTTCTTTTCCTTTTCTAGAATTTCCAGGTTTTGACTTAGTCCCTGGTCTCTCTATTATTTCCCTTAGGTTTGTATTTACTTCCAAGAAATCATTTCTTTCTTCTTTGAATTTTTCAATGGTTTCCTTATGGTAAATAACTACAACCACTAAGTCATCTCTAGTCTATTCGGCTTCTCCTAGCTCTACGGTCAAGGAATACCTATCCTCTACAAGACTATGATAGGCATCAATCAATACACTAGGTAAAGACATGAGTTTCTTAGGAGAGTAGGATTTCAAATTTCTCTGAACACCCCTGGAATTTACCTCCTTGCTGTCATCGCCTTCATCATTATCTGATTGGGCCATCAAAGCAAGGGTTGAGTCATATTCATTTTGCTCGCCTTCAACTGCTATCATGGAGCTATCTCTAGCATCAATGTCATCTTCAGACTCATCAGAGGAATCTCCCCATGCTGCAAGAGCCTATTTTATCACATTGTCATCAGATCTTTTTCTTTTGAAGTCCTTGAAAGGAACCGGGTTCCTCTTAGATGCTTTTTCAAGGTTGTTCTTGGAGAATTCTTGCTTTAAGAGATAATCTTTGATGAACTGTCCACGCTTTCCACACTTATGACAAAGATCATAGTTTTTTGGTTTGCTAGAGCTACCCCTTTTTAGCATTTCTCCATATCTTCTGATCATCTTTTGAAACCTTTTGGTTAAGTAAGCCATGTTAACATCTTCATCACTTGAGTCATTGCTTTCAGCTTTGAGTACCAGGTTCTTTTCTTTCACTGTCTAACTTTCTCTTCATCTCGTAGCTCTTTAGATTTCCAATAAGCTCTTCTGTGGTCAGCTCCTGCAAGGCCTTTGATTCAGTAATGGCATTCACCTTGATTTCCCATGGGCTAGGCAGAATACTGAGGATTTTCCTCATTATCTTGTTTCTAGGAATGGTTTCACCAAGTGAGTGTAACTTATTTATGATGGAAGTGAATCTTGTGTTCATATCTTGAATAGATTCATCGTCTTTCATCATGAAGAGTTCATACTCGGTAGTGAGTAGATATCGATCTTAGACTATTTCACTCGGGTAGTTCCCTCATAAGCTATTTGCAAATCTTCTCATATCTCCTTAGCAATGTCGCAAGCAGAAATTCTATTATGTTCTTTAGGTCCTATTCCACACACCAAAATCTTCTTGGCAGGAAAATTCTTCTCCACATCTTTCCTGTCTGTATCAGTGTATTCTTTACTGGTTTTTGACATTGAAAATGTGAGTTCTTCCAGTACCTTTGTTGGAGCATAAGGACCGTCACATATGATATCCCATAACTCAGAATCCTCAGCCACGATAAAATCATGCATTCTTGCTTCCACCACCCATAGTATTATCCATTGAACCTGGGTAGTCGGTATGTAGATTGACCTTCTTCAAAATTTGGTGGAGCAGCCATAATGATCCTTCCTAGGTGTTAGCCTGATAGTAGGAACCAGCTCTGATACCAATTGTTAGTTTGTATGAGTCCACCAAATAGTAGAGTACCTGGTTTTCTACGAGATTCTGCTGAGAATGCTAATAAACTGTAAGTAAATGAAACAAGGGATTTTTATGTGGAAAAATACCACACAAGGGGACCAAAAACCATGACCTACACCTGTAGGCTTTCAACTTCACTAACTTGTAAAAACATATTACAAGCAACTTTGTAATGACCCCATTACAAAGAATTCAATTCAACTAACTTGTGGTACTCTTACCACAAGCCACTTTGTGACTCCCTAGTTACAAAGACTTTCACTAACTTGTGATTCTCTCACCACAAGCCACTTTGTCACTCTACAATTACAAAGGCTTTTGCTTATGACTAAACCTAGTCATAACATAAACTCAAGGAGTTTACGGATTGTACAAGAGGATTCCTAATCAACCCTTCTAGCTAAGTAATTTAGGAGATACAATAAGTACAATTACAAAGTTACAACTCAACTAAGGACAGCAAAATACTGACTTTAGGAACTGGTCCGTAGCAGCGTTCAACTTTGTTCTTCAAGCTCGTGAGAATTGATTTCTCTGTTTTTGCAAAAGGATTGAATGAGAAACTGAAACATTCAAGTGTTGTTTCAATATAAACTTATTGTTGGTACACGTTGATCACATCACTTGAAATGATGTGAGCACTTTAGTTGGTCAAGAAATGAGTGGGCACTGGAAATAGTGCAGTGCGGCAGAAACAGTGCAGGCGGTCACTTCATTTCCAGTTGTGTCCAATTGACTTTGTACTACTACGAGAAAACCACAAAGGTATCAGGTCCTTTTTTGGTTTCCTATCTCCTGAAGCTATAGCAGTTCACCTTTAGCTGGAATCTGTTATACTTGCAGTATAGTCCAAGTAGGCCAGGTTCCATATATGGTTCTTAACAGTAAGTTTGTTAGATCATCAAAGCATAAGGCAAGGACATTTAAAACATATCAGATGGAATACCACGAATTGTGGGCCTTCTCAAGAATCATCTCCCGTAGTCTATCCATATTGGGCACACATATCCGGACCTACATCCTCAATACCCTATCATCTCCAATAGTCACATCTCTTGCATCATCATTATAACCGTTGGACTTGAGGACAAGAAAATGAGGATCATCATACCAGCGCTCTTTGATGCGATCAAACAAGGAAGACCAAGAAACCACACAAGCTAGAATCAGACTGGCTCTGAAATATCTAATCTCACTAGCGGATGGCTAAAGCCTGAACATAAACTACAAGAGGTCTCTCCCTAACAGTAATAAATGCAAGACTGCCCATACTCACTGCCTTCCTACTCAAGGCATCGGCCACCACATTGGCCTTTCCCGGATGGTACAAAATTCTAATATCATAGTCCTTTAGTAGCTCCAAACATCTCCGCTACCTCAAATTGAGATCCTTCAGCTTGATTAAGTGCTACAGACTACGGTTATTAGTAAACACCTCAGCAAACACACCCTAGAGATAGTGCCTCCAAATCTTCAACGTGTGAACAATGGCAGTCAAATCCAAATAATGAACAAGATAATTATTCTCATGGGGATTCAACTGGAGCGAATCATAACCAATCACTCTACCCTCCTTCATCAAGACAAACCCAATACCGATCCGAGAAGCATCACAATATACTATATAAGAACCAGAAGCTAAAGGCTGAACTAACACTTGAGTTCTGGTCAAGGTAGTTTTGAGCTTCTAAAAGCTCACCTCACACTCTTCCGACCACCTGAAAGGAGAACCCTTTTAGGTCAAATTGGTCAAGGGCGATGCAATAGAAGAGAAACCCTACGCGAATTGGCGGTAATAACCCAACAAACTCGGAAAGCTCCGAATCTGTGTGGTTGAGACGGTCTGGGCCAACTCTAGACTGTCTCTATCTTCTTCGGATCTACCTGAATAACATCATTGGACACCACGTGTCCCAATAATGCTACTAAACTGAGCCAAAACTCGCACTTGGAGAACTTAGCATAAAGTTTCTCCTCCGTTAATCGCTACAACACAATCCGCAGATATTGGGCATGCTTCTTCTGGGGCATTGGTCAGTATAAAAGACATCAAAAGGAACTCATAATGATCATGACAGGTCTTAAAAGTTGTCTTAAGAATATCCGAGTCACTAATCTTAAACTGGTGATACCCTGACCTCAATTCGATATTGGAGAACACCCTCGCTCCCTGAAGCTGATCAAACCAATCATCAATACGAGGCAAATGATACTTGTTCTTGATTGTGAATTTGTTCAATTGCCTGTAATCAATGCACATTCTCATAGTGCCATCCTTTTTCTTCATGATAGCACTGGTGCACCCAAGGTGACACACTAGGCAGAATAACTCCTTATCAAAGGAGTTCCCGAAGCTACTCCTTCAATTCCTTTAACTCCGCTGGTGCCATACAATTGGTGGAATAGAAATGGGTTGAGAACCTCGCACCAAATCAATACCGAAGTCAATATCCATTTCCTGCAGCATGCCCGACTCGTCTGCAGGAAACACATCCGGAGAATCTCTCACCACCGGAACTAAATCAATAGTAAGAGTCTCTACACTAACATCCCTCATAAAGGACAAATAAGAAATACAACCCTTCCCAACCATCTGTTGAGCCTTTAATAAAGAAATAACCCTATCGGGAACATAGCCTAAAGAACCTCGCCACTCAATTCATGGAAACCCGGCAATGCCAATATTACGGTCTTAGCGTAGCAGTCTAAAATAGCATGATAGGGAGACAGCCATTCCATCCCTAAAATCACATCAAAATCCACCATACTGAGCAATAACAGATCAACCCTAGTCTCCAATCCACCAATAGTCACCACACAAGACCGATATACACGATCCATAATAATAGTATCGCCTATCGGTGTAGATACTTGAACATATGAAATAAGAGACTCGCGGGACGTATCCAAATAATGAGCAAAATATGACGACACATATGAAAAAGTGGAACCAGGATCAAATAATGCAGAGGCATCCCTATGGCAAACTTAAATAATATATGTGACCACAACACCTAAAGTAATAGCATCAGGTGTATAGAAATGGGCTTGACCGCCACCTAATCGGCCTCCCCCTCTAGAGCGACCCCTAACTGACTGACCTTCACCTCGAGCTGGGTGGGTGGGTGGTGTAGTAACTGGTGTTGAACCTCTCGAAAGGCGGGGACAGTACCTCTTGATATGACCCAAATCTCTATACTCAAAACAATCTCGCCTCGTAATTGGTAGTAGGGACTTAAGGGAGCCCCGAGCATCGGGATAACCACTAGAAGGACCAGTCATAGATGAACCATGAGCTGATGGTGCATGGGACAAACTTTGAGCTGGAAGGGCACTAAGAGTTGAGTGGCCCTGCTAAGAACTGTCACACCTCCTTTTTACATCCCCGACGGTAATATAAGGGAGTTTTTTCCAACTTGAAGTGACAATCGAAACGGGTTATTTATTTATCAAAGTCGCCACTTGGGATAATTTATTTGGTGTCCCAAGTCACCGGTTTATTTTGAATCCCAAATCGAGGAAATTTTTGACTTTCCAAGTGAAGTCTGCGAACCAGAAATTCTTGAGTAAGGAATTCTGTTAGCCCGGGGGAAGGTGTTAGGCACCCCGTATTCCGTGGTTCTAGCATGGTCGCTTAAACTATCATAATTGGCCAATTACCTGATTTTAATACATGTTTCAACCTATAGTGCAATTTTAAATTTATAACCACTTTTATTTAATTGTTTTTTTAGAAAAGATTCAACGTCATTTAAAATATGTTACGTACCACGTCACATAAATGCACACGCTGTCCGTAACACATTTTATATAACATTGAAATATGGATTTGGGTCACATAAATGTGCACCCGAATTTAGGAATGTAATATTATTAAAAAAACATGCCTAAAGCAACTGCGCACTTTCAAGTTTGCGAGGGCTATGAAAATAAACTAATGTCACACCTCGATTTCTGAAGAGTAAAAGTTAATTATATGAGGGCCTTGGGTTATTTAATGAAAATGGCACACCTCAAATTTTCTACAGAAAAAAAAAAAGCTAACTAGTTTTGTGAGGGCCATGAATTATGGATGGAAAATAATTGTAAAAAAATTAGTATGGTCTTATTGATGAAATTAAATATCTAATGTCAAATAACACTATACAAGGAATCAGGAATCACTACAAAATTTTACAATGCTTAGAAACATGCTAGCCAAATTAATGGAGTTATCAATCAGACTAGATTACGGAAATATTGGGTCAACCTGTTACCCATTGCTAAAGACCCAACATAATTGAATCCATTTATTCCCTATACTTTCAAAACTAAAGCAAGTATCCTTGAGGCAAAATCAGATTTTAATCTTTTGTCCAAACAAACCAAATGACCCAGCTTCAAATTAAACCACACGGCAAACTTTTCAACTTAATTTTTTTTCTCCTCGATTTCTATCTGACATCACTGACCAGCCAATAGACCTCTAGGTAATGCTCAAATCGAAAGTGCACAACCCCAAGATAGCCATGTATGTAATACCCAGCTGATTCAAATCACGAAGCCTCTGAAATTGTTCGGTGTTAACGAACTTCTGAGATGGACGATCGAGATAGTAAACAAATCGCAGGTGCAAAGAATCCAAGGTATGATTTTTAGTTCACTTTCATAGTGTTTTCATGTTATTTGTATGCTGGGGTCTTTTTCTTGGAAGAAGAAAGTTTATGGATGCTATATTCAATGTATATCGAGAGTATCTCTAGTGTATATCGAGAGCATCTCCAGTGTATACAGCTCTCTCCTCTTCATCTAACATCTGATGTGTGTGAGTTTTATGGAGGGGTGAGGGTTGTGAGTGGTAGAAAAGTGGGGGACAAGGAGTGGGGAACAATGGAGAATGGAGTGTTGAGTGGGGAAAGTGGGGAAAGTGGGAAGTGAGTGGGGAAAGTGGGTTGTGAGTGGAGAAAGTGGGGGACAAGGAGTGGGGAATAATGGAGAGTGGAGTATTGAGTGGGAAAAGTGGGTAGTATGCGGGAATTAATTCAAATATAGTCAAAAATTAAGTGTTCATAGCTGCCCCTCCTTGCTCGAAAACACGAAGAGTTTTCGGGCAAAGATAAAGTGAACTATGTGACTAATTTTTGACCACATCGTTATTCAAAAGAGGAAGAAAATAAAAAGAAAAGGTGTAACCGAGTCCTGATTTGGACAGCCTACATACCCCGGGTTATAAGGGAATCAGGTTGCGTGTAGTTCAGAAGTGGATGAGGTGATGGAGCGATGAGTTCAAGAGTCGAGTGAGGTGTCGTTCCGTCGAGGTTCCAGTCCGCGGTCCCGTTATTACATCAAAATTAAAAATTAAAAAGACTAACTAAGCCTATCAACTATGAGTTACAAGATTCCTATCTATAAATCTTCTGAAGCTTGATTTTGAGTCTTGGCTGGTTCTTGCTGCAGACTCCGATCTGAATCTTGATGCTTGTCAACTGTAAATGCTAGTTCATTCTTCAGCTTTAGATCAAGGCAGGACACGCGAAGCTTGTTATTTCAATCATATCTCGAGCAGTCCGCTTCTTTCTCCGCTTCTGCACTTTGAATTTACGTCTTGTCTTTCTTTCTATGTTCATTTTATTTTATTTTATTTTTATTCTGGATTGTGACTAACTTCGGTTGATCATCTCGGATTGTTGACTCACATTTTTGCCATGAGCTTCTGCTACTTCTAACTTGAATTGAATTCTGAAATAACTTCCCTTGTTCTCCAGGTGGGCGCCTGATTGCTAAAACTTGAACTGACTTCCGTTGAAACTTGAACTGCTTTCCCTTGAATCTCGAACTATTTTCCTTTGAAGCTTGAACTGTCTTCCTTCGAAATTGCTTTTCCTTGAAACTTGAACTGTCTTTCCTTATTCTCCAGGTGGGCGCCTGATTGCTGAACTTGATTTGTCTTCCCTCGAAACTTGAATTGTTTTCCCTTGTTCTCCAGGTGGGCGTCTGATTACAACAAAACAGACAAAACAAAAGAAATTTTTCTGTCCCAGTTTGCACCAGGAAGATTTGTGAGTTGTTAGCAAAATTGTAAACCACCTATACTATTAATGCAATGATGAGAGTAAACTAAAGAATAGACTAGGAGAATTATAAAATAAGCTTGACTAAAGTAAAGACTGGCCCTATTCTCCAGGCGGGGCCCCTGATTTCAAGAAAACTAAACATTGATAACTTTAAGAAAACTAACAATTGACCCCCTTTTTTTTCAAATTCAGACTTCCCTTCTTTCTTTCTTTTTTAAAATTATTATCCTAGGAGAAAATTTATCGGACTAGATTTTCTATCTTAGGAGAAAGATTCATCAGACTAAAATTTTGATCCTAAAAGAAAGTTCATCAGACTAGGTCTCTTTCTTATCTTAGGAGAAAAAATCGTCAGACTAAGATTTTGATCCTAGGAGAAAATTCATCGGACTAGGTTTTCTATCTTAGGAGAAAGATTCATCAGACTAAGACTGTGATCCTAGGAGAAAGTTCATCAGACTAGGTCTTCTATCTTAGGAGAAAGATTCATGAGACTAAGATTTCTATCCTAGGAGAAAATTCATCAGACTAGGTCTTCTATCTTAGGAGAAAGATTCATCAGACTAGGCTTTTTTGTTATCTTAGGAGAAAGATTCATCAGGCTAAGATTTAGATCCTAGGAGAAAGTTCATCAGACTAGGGCTTCCGTCTTAGGAGAAAAATTCATCAGACTAAGATTTTAACCCTAAAAGAAAATTCATCAGACTAGGTCCATTTTTGTTATCTTAGGAGAAAGATTCATTAGACTAAGATTTTGATCCTAGGAGAAAATTCATCAGACTGGGTTTTCTTGTCTTAGGAGAAAGATTCATCAGACTAAGATGTTTATCGGGAGGAAAATCCATCAGAATAGGACTTTTTATCATAGGAGGAAAAATGTAACAATCAATGGCAAGATTTTATGCACAATAACAAGATAAATAAGGCAAAGATTTGAGAAACTTCCCTTTGTAGTCTCTTCTCTTCTTTTCTTTTCCTTCTCTTTTTTTTTTGTTTTTTTGTTCTTTTTTTTTTTTTGTTTTGGAACCTCTTTCCTTGCACTGCTTTATTCCTGTTTCAAACAAAGAAAATTTTGTCAATTTTGAAAGTGATGGTCGGTTTGTGGCCTTGAGTCTTTGGCAGCTTGGCTTTGCTCGATCAGCTTGAGTCGATCTCAAAAGACTTTTGTTCTGCACCCACTCTGATCGTTTTACACCTAGTACCATTTGTATTTGTAGCTCAATCAGCCTTATCCCCACTAGAGATCTTGCTTAGGTGACCTTTTCTGATATCTTGAATGACTTCCTGCTTTTTGAGCGATTTGTCTGTCAGAGAGAATCACCAGTTATCTTTGCTTGCGCCAAGTAGGATGACAAGGGTCTTTTGGGGGGAGCTTTTGCATGAATCCTCAAGGCATGTTGACAGTAACAACTGAGTGTGATGGCCAAATTCACTTTGTGCAACTGAAAAACTGGTAGTCGATTTTGAAATCTTTTCTTGCTTATTTTGACAAGGACTGACTCAGAGTGAAGGACATAATGGTGCAAAGAAACGAGTATTAACAAGAAATGCCCCTATCGGAAGGACAGAAGGAATTTTATTTTCTTTTTTCTTTTCAATAACTAGCCTTAATGGTCATGACATGCATTTGAACTCAACGGCCTGATCTATCAAACTAATTCAATCTTCCCCTTTTTGCCATTCTTATAACCTTTGAAGTCGGGCTTGTTCATGTCAATTCTTTGCAGCTTCACGACTCACTTTCGACTAGTGGTGCACCAGAGAATTTTCACCAACAAGCCTCTCTCATTTATTCATTTCTGCTTACCATCGCCTTACAGTGCCCATGACAGTTTTAACTAATAAGACTCTCTCATTTTTCTTTTCTTTTCTTTTTCTCTTGCTTTCTTGTGTGAGCAACTTGATAGTGTTTGTCGCGTGACAACCGTTACTCGTCGTGTGCTTCTCTTGGCATTCTTGAAGGCATATTGGGAGGTCTTTATTTGGAAATTTTTTGGATAGGGTTGGACGAAAGGCCGGCATGAGGCTCAAAACAGACTAAAGATGACGGGGTTGTATACTTACAACTCTTGGAATTGACTCTTTCAAAAGTGAAATAAAATTTCTGTCCCACTTTCAGATATTGGGGATTTTTGGAACCCATTTTTTTTGGAATTCGTATTTGATTGGACCGAACCGTGAGGCTGCCTACGTATCCTTTTTAAGGAATCAGGTCGAACGTAGTTCAAACATCTGCCCTAACTAATTTTTTTTTTTCATTTTTCTTTCTATTGTTTTTTTTTCTTTTTGTTTACAAAACAAGACTTCTATTTTTTGGGGGCATGGACCTTTGACAGTTTTTTTCTTCTTCATTTTTTTTTCACTTGAACTTTCTAAGAATTGCCCCAGTTTGTACACTTGGGACATGAACTTTTCTTTTCTTTTTCTTTTTTCATTTTTTTTTTGACTTTTGACTCTAAACTTGATGACAAAAGAGGGTGGTCAAAGAAAATAACGCAAGTTCAAAAGGGGTAACAAAGGGTATAAAGTGTTTGGATAGCAGAAAAAGGGTCTCCCGGCCTCGAGAACGCCAATTATAGTATTTTTTCGCGATCACATCATTGATGAACATGCCTAACTTCTTGGGTTTTTTTAGTGTAAAGCTGCATGAACAATACTTTCCTCATTGTGAATGATCCTTGTCAATTTGGGTGACTTTTCTTGGATTTTTTCTTGATGTAGAAGATGCATTTTTCCACTAACTGATCCATTTCAAGTTGTCTGGAATGCACCTTCTATTGAAAAAAACTTTCTATCTCTTAGTTCTAAACAGACTTCAACCCGTCGGATTATCCTTAAGCCCGATCTTCTCAAATGATTCAAAAGGTAGAGATCCTTAACTTCCATGAGCATGACTGCTTTGGTTCCATGTAAACTCAGTTCATGCTTATTTTCCAAATGTTTCATGTGTATATTCTTCTTCAAAAGTGTCTCTTTCTCACTTGACCAATTCAAGACTAAATCAGTTTTCTAAGATCTGGCCAAAAATTCCGCATGCATGTCATGTCACTAAAACTAGCATAAAAAGAACTATGCACAAAATGGACACAAAATGACTAACATGCTTTTTTTTATTGAATAAAGGATAGCAGGGTCCGATAATACAAAAGAAGAAGAAAAAATGACAAAATAAGCTACCATGGCTAAAAGAGGAGTGACTTTCCAGTTACTTAGCGACATCTTAGCCACACATTTGCACATAAACATTACCACAACATTTGACCATTTTAATTGCTTTGGATTCAACACTCAAATTTTGACAATCATCCCGAGCAACCCATGTCCTATTGCTCAAATCTAGTAAAGTCACCTTTGCCTCCATTTTTTATTTTTCACTGCCAACTTGACTACTTGCCTTTTCGTGACCTTGGATCAACAACAGTGATGCTTGTTCCATTGGTAGAGAAGATGTTTTATTTCCAAGGTTCTTGGATTGTTTTTGTGAATCGCTATTGCAAACCAACAAACCGACCACCTTTGACTTGCTTTTATTTAAAAAACAACAAGCATGTTAGAATGAACACTCTTTTTTTTTCTCCATTTTCTTTTTGGTTTTTTTGGCTTTTCTTTCTTTCTTTTTTTTCTTTTTTTTTTTTGGTTTTAACCATTCGATCGAACCTGATGTGGGTTGCCTACTTATCATGACCCCGCATGAATCAGATCTTGCGTAGTTCGGAAAGATTATGAATAAACTAATTTTTTTCTTTTTTTTTTATTTTGAATTTCTGGAAGAAAGACTTGTAAAGAAGAAAGGAAATATTTTTTTATTTTCATATTTTTTTGGAATTTCAACAGAAAAAACTTCTAAAGAAGAAAGAAAAATATTTTTGAAATTTGATTTTGAATTTATGAAAGAAATGCTTCTAAAGAAAAAGAAAATATTTTTGAATATTGAATTTTCTCTTCAATTTTTGAAAGAAGAATGAAAAATATTTTTGGATTTTGAGAGAGATTAAAATAAAATATTTTTGTATTTTTTTTATATTTAAAATTGGGGTCTAAAAGAAAGACTTTCTAAAGAAGCAAGTAATAAAAAAATATTTTTGGATTTTTTAAAAATGGTGGGCCGGAACCGATGAGGTTTGCCTACGTATCTCACATCCGGTGAGAATCAGACCCGTGTAGTTCACCTGTTTTGACGGAACAGGAAAAATATGACTTATTTTGAAATGACTTTTCTTTTTCTATTTTCAAAATTTCAGCAGAGTTTAAGGATATTTCAAATACCTACATCTCACTCTTTTCTTTTTCTTCTTTCTCTTTTTTTTTTTTTGATTTTTTTTCTTTTCTTTATTTTCATTTTCTTTCCCTATTCTAGAAGCCAGTCAACATGCAAACCTAAGCAGACAAATACACAAGTAGAAAGTAAGATGCATCAGGAAGGTCTTTATTTGGGTACACGTGTCCTAGACGGACCCAACCCTTGTGTTGAGTCCCCAAAGTCAAATGCACGTGATGCAAACAAACGTACCTACTAGGGATCCGGCATGAGGTTTTGTTATTCTAGGTTTAAAATCTGGGTTTATTTGTTCTAGACCTGGCTTACCCGAGCGGACAACTCGAGTCGAGGAGGGGACTACATACCGGAGACCCGAAAGATCATTCGGCTTAGTAACTTGTCCAAGCCTCTTTCTTATTTCAAGGTATGACACTAACAGAATAAGGAGTCTCGACCAGCGAGCACATCCTCGAAGATAAGAAGAGAAGGGTTTCGTAACAGTTTATATGTATAATTCAAATAATATCAAAGCGGTAAAAGCCTTATTTTGCACATTAATCCCAACATGCGAAAATATCAGATAATAAACAAAGCCAAATACAACAATTATTCTAAACTCAAATTCTTGAACCCTGAACCTTTAGTTCAGGGTTCACTTCCCCAGCAGAGTCGTCAGAGCTGTCACACCTCCTTTTTATACCCCCAAAGGTAATATAAGGGAGTTTTTTCCAACTTGAAGTGACAATCAAAACGGGATTATTTATTTATCAGAGTCTCCACTTTGGATAATTTATTTGGTTTACCAAGTCAGCGGTTTATTTTGAATCCCAAATCGAGGAAATTTCGACTTTCCAAGTGAAGTCTGCGAACCAGAAATTCTTGAGTAAGGAATTCTAATAACCCGGGGGAAGGTGTTAGGCACTCCCGGATTCTATGGTTCTAGCACAGTCGCTTAAACTATCATAATTGGCCTATTACCTAATTTTAATACATGTTTCAACATATAGTGCAATTTTAACTTTATAACCGCTTTTATTTAATTTTTTTTTTTAGAAAAGATTCAACGTATTTAAAATATGTTACGAACCACGTCACATAAATACACCTGCAGTCCGTAACACATTTTATCTAACGTTGAGATATGGATTTGGGTCACATAAATGTGCACCCGAATTTAGAAAGGTAATATTATTAAAATAACGCGTCTAAAGCAACTGCACACTTTCAAGTTTGCGAGGGGCATGAAAATTTCAGCTAATGGCACACCTCGATTTCTGAAGAGTAAAAGCTAATTATATGAGGGCCATGGATTATTTAATATAAATGGCACAACTCAAATTTTTTACAAAAAAAAAAAAAGCTAACTAGTTTTGTGAGGGCCATGAATTATGGATAGAAAATAATTGTAAAAAAAATAATATGGTCTTATTGATGAAATTAAATGTCAAATGTCAAATAACACTATGCAAGGAGTCAGGAATCACTACATAATTTTACAATGCTTAGAAACATGCTAGCCAAATTAATGGAGTTATCAATCAGACTAGATTACGGAAATATTGGGTCAGCCTGTTACCCATTGCTAAAGACCCAACATAATTGAATCCATTTATTCCCTATACTTTCAAAACCAAAGCAAGTATCCTTGAGGCAAAATCAGATTTTAATCTTGTGTCCAAACAAACCAAATGACCCAGCTTCAAATTAAACCACACGACAAACTTTTTATTTTTGCAAGACTGTATAGTTCGAATACAAAAAAATCTTGCCCAATTAATCTATTTAACAAATAATAGAAAATCACAAATGGAACTTAAAGCCATAATTATTATCACTAAATTACAGTTGTAAGCTAATAAAGAGAAACTGAAAATCAGTATAATATTATAATAATTTTCACGCCAAGAATACATCATCTCCATGAACACATATACATCGCACGGATAATGTAAGCTCAATAAAATTATGCATTAAAATCATGGATAAAATAAAGATCAAAAGTAAAGATGAACCTTTATGGATAAAATTCTAACATTTTGCTACATAGAAACAGCCAACAATTTCGGCTTCAAAAGTGAAAATCAATGGCAACCTTCGCTGACCGGAAAACCTCTAACGGGATAGCTCAACTTAATTTTTTTTCTCCTCGATTTCTATCCGACATCACTGGCTAGCCAATAGACCTTTAGGGAATGCTCAAATCGAAAGTGCACAACCCCAGGATAGCCATGTATGTAAGACTCGGCTGATTCAAATCATGAAGCCGCTGAAATTGTTCAGTGTCAACGAACTTCTGAGATGGATGATCGAGATAGTAAACAAATCGCAGGTGCAAAGAATCCAAGGTCTGATTTTTAGTTCGCTTTCATAGGGTGTTCATGGTATTTGTAGGCTGGATCTTTTTCTTGGAAGAAGAAAGTTTATGGATGCTATATTCAGTGTATATCGAGAGTATCTCCAATGTACATTGAGAGTATCTCCAGTGTATATAGAGTGTATACAGCTCTATCATCTTCGTCTAACATCTGATGTGTGTGAGTTTTATGGAGGGGTGAGGGTTGTGAGTGGTAGACAAGTGGGGGAAAAGGAGTGGCGAACAATGGAGAGTGGAGTATTGAGTGGGAAAAGTGGGAAGTGAGTGGGGAAAGTGGGTTGTGAGTGGAGAAAGTGGGGGACAATGAGTGGGGAACAATGGAGAGAGGAGTATTGAGTGGGGAAAGTGGGTAGTGAGCTGGAATAAATTCAAACATGGTCAAAAATTAGGTGTTCACAAGAACTATGAGAACTATGGCCAGATAATGCACCACGGTGAACTGGACGAGCCATCTGAGCATGTCTATAGGGACGACCCCTGCCGTGGTGAAACTGACCTCTAGAAGGAACACCAGCAAAACTACCTAATCCACGAGGCCTCTTGGCCTCCCTCTCAGCCTGCTCCTGGCGGCTAACAGATTCTATCTCCCGAGCAATGTTAAAAACCTCCTCAAAAGAAGCACATGACACATGCTCCCTAGTCATAAGAATTCACAGCTGATATGCAAGACCATCAACGAACCTTTTGATCCTCTCCCTGTCCATGGGAACCAACTAAACATAATGATGGTCTAACTCAAAAAATCTCATCTCGTACTATGTCACAGTCATATCATCCTGATGCAGCTGCTCAAACTGTCTGCGTAGCTCCTCTCTGCTATACTGCGGCACATACTTCTTTAGGAAGAGAACGGAGAACTTCTTCCATGTAAGGGGCGCTGCACCAACTGGCCCACACCTCTCACAAGGCTCCCACCAAGTGAAGGCAGCTCCAGAGAACTGAAAAGTAGTGAACGAGACCCCAGTAGTCTCCATAATACCTACTGTATGGAGAATCCTTTGACATTTATCCAAGAAACCCTGGCCATCCTCGCCCTCTGCACCACTGAAAATCGGAGGTTGAAGTCTACCAAACCTCTCCAATCTATGTTGCTCATCTTCAGGTATGACAGGAACCATATAGTCCTGAGCAACTGTAATCGGCTGGGCTAGTGGTACCCCTGGTGTCTGGAGTCCCTAACCACCTTCTCAGGTGTGCAGGCGACAAGAGTCTGAGCACCTCTCTCGGCCTGAGAAGTAGCTGATGTGGTCGGAATAGAGACCGCCTGAGCAATACTGGTGCACACGGTCAAAATCTAATCTAGGGCCTCTTGAAGGCTTGGGATAACAATAGGCACCACTGGTGCCTGAGCTAGTCCGGCTTGTGCATCTACATCTGGAACCTGATCTTGAACTGAGGCAATTGGTAGATCTGCAAGTGCCTCCCTAACTATTGTGTGGGCTGTACCTCTTCCCCTACCACGGTCTCTATCGCGACATCGGCATCTCGCAACCCCAACTAGTGGCATTTATGGCTATCTGTCCTGTTTAGTAGTACGTTTCCTCACCATCTGTGAGAGGATAGAATAACAGGAGTTTAGTTATCAAAATCAACAGATTCGCACGATAAGAATTCAAGAATATTAAGTTTTTCCTAAAGGTTATTCAGCCTCTCGAACATAAGTACAGACATCTCCGTACCGATCCATAATATTCTACTAAACCCGCTCATGACTCGTGAGACTTATGTAACCTAGGCTCTGATACCAACTTATCACCACCCAAACTCGCCCCGTCGTGATGGAACCTATCGGGGAACTAGGATAGCCTCAACTCAATAATCCAACACCGCAAAGATATTTTAAACAATAAATATGGAAGCGATAAGTCAATAAGGAACATTTTGAAATCATAATAAAATCCAAATTACGATACAACTGCCCAAAACCGGGGTTGTCACTGAGTGCATGAGAGTCTAGAGGAGAACATAGTCTATTCCAATGTTTAAAGGAACAAACTGAAATACATCTGGAGATAAAGAAGGAGAGTCAAGATCTGCGAACGCCAGCAAATACCTCGATAGTCTCCTAAACCCTGAAGCATCGATCAGCGACTAACACTTGACCAAAAGTGCCTAAATCTGCACATAAGGTGCAGGGGAAAACATGAATACACCAACTCAGTAAGTAACGAGTCCAAACTATGGACTGAAAGGTTGTGACAAACCCAACTGCAACAGAAATAGTAGAAATGAATGTGCAGAAACATAGGCATGCTTTCAATTTAATAGGCAGCTGAAAAGTTAAAAACTTAAAATTAAGAAGATACGAACAAGGTAATGAAAAAACTCTGCTGCATCTACATGCCAGTGCACATGTTGTATGTGATGCACCATGCGGAATATCTCATGTGGCTGACACTCTCAAATACTCATCCACTCAGTACTGTATATGGCTCATACGGCCCGGGGAAGATCCATCATGGATTATATACATCTCTAATAATAGTCACTCTATAACGAGGAAGGTCAATCCAGCCCTATGGAGAAGATCCATCTCTAGGAATTAACAATAACCGCACAACCTCTCGGTACTGTATATGGATCACATGGCCCAGAGAAGATCCATCCCGGAATATATACATCACTGACCATCAGTCTCCAATGCCGAGTACATAGGCCAATCTAGCCTCATGGAGAAGATCCATCTCCAAATAATAATATCAACTGCGCTCATTGGGACTCTGGAGGGGCTCCTTCAGCCAAAATGCTATCATAAATCAATATAACCTCTACGGTGTGCAACCTAATTTGATAATTGTCACTCATAATTAGGCCCTCTGCCTCACTCAGTCATCACTCTCTAGTCTCACCTACGGGCTCACGATGTCATGAACTATCCCAGAACAATGATATGATATGCCAATAAATAATAACTGAGACTGAGATATAACATGAAATGCATGAATATGACTAGGTAAAGAATATCAATGGAATCAGTGAGATGACAGATGGGGAAAAACAATGGGGAAACAACCTAAGTGGGAAAAACAATGGGGAAACAAATTTCACTCTCCAATCCTCAAGCCCTAATCTCCAGAATTTCACCTCAACACCACAAAATCTAAGTGGGAAAAATAATGGGGAAACAAGATTTATGATTAAAAAAAATGAGCACAAGATGCTTACCTCTGAAATCCCCACAAAAATCCTCTTCAAAATCCCCTAAGCCCAAGTCCAAAATGTTGAAACAAGACTAATATCGCGAACCCTTATTATTAAATATCCTGCCCAGGTATTTCGCACTAGCGGCTCATTTACCGCATTTGCGGAACCGCCTCTGCGGAAAATCATTAAAAAACCAGCCTCCGCTTCTGCGATCGATTGACCGCATCTGCGACTATCATAGGTGCGTACGCCCATCGTACCTGCGGTCCAAACATGCACATGCGCCCCATAATTCGCTTCTACGACCATCGCAGGTGTGGGAACTTCATCGCACATGCGCCTTCTACCCAACTCATCCAATCTCGCATCTGCGATCTCTTACCTGCGATGAGACATTCGCATATGTGATTATGACAGCTGAGTTCAACTTCAACAGCCTTCCAATTTCCAAACTTGTTTAGTAAATCACTCTAAATCATCCGAGGCTCTCGGGACATCAACCAATAATACTAACACATCCTATAGCATCATACGAATTTGGTTGAACCTTCAAATCACTCAGAACAATATCAAAATACCAAATTACCCCCGAATTCAAGCATAAGAACTTCTAAATTTCTGAATTCTTCAATCGATGCTGAAGCCTATCAAACCACGTCTGAATGTCCTCAAAATTTGCACAAAAGTCAAAAATGACACCATGAACCTACTCCAACTTCAAAAAGTCCAATCCGACCCCAATATCAAAATTTTCACTGCTGTCCAGTATCGTCAAAATTATAACTTTCGCCAATTCAAGCCTAATTCTACCATGGACCTCCATCGTATTCTGGATGCCCTCCTAAGCCCAAATCACCTATCGGAGATAATGAAATCATAAAAATTCAAATTCAAGGTCGTTTACATATAAGTCAATATCCGGTCAACTTTTCCAACTTAAACCTTTTTATAAGAGACGAAGTGTCTCAAATCACTCCAAAAATACTCCGGATCCGAACCAACTAACCCGATAACTCATAATACAATTATAGAACACAAAAGAAATAGAAGAATGGGGGAACAGGGCTACAACTCTTAAAACGACCGGCTGAGTCGTTACAAATATATGGAATAAATTATTAAGATTACATCTAGATTCTCATATAAGAAAGTATTAACTTAGAGTTCAAGTGATAATCCATTTGCAAAATATTGCAAGGGGCATGTGCTGACCCAACACTAAATGTCATATTTCAACTTCTAATGCTCCAAATAGAATAAAATTCATGATGGACAGAGTCTATGGCACGCATGAAGCGTAATAGACTAATCGGTGTGAGCACGTGATTTTTGCCCCAAGCAATTAATTCCAAAATAAAAAAATACAAAAATGATTTTTGATTGCAATTAGATTGATTAGTGTATAGAAAATACCAGTGTTTGTTTCAATTGTTAAAAAATAAAATTTAAAATGAAATACAAAAAGGAAATTAATTGGAAAATGTCACAAAAAATATAAGGTAATTATTAGGAAATAGGAAAATTAAGGAAAAATATATAAAAACTGGAAAATCAAAGGAAATACATTAATATGAATACACAAGGAAAATATGTCTAAAATACAAAGGAAAATATAGAACATTAAATAAATACAATTTAAAAATAACAAAAATACGAAAATACAATTTGAAATACCAAAATTAGGCCAAATTACATCAGCCCAAAACAAACCAGGCCTGGCCTATATATATACAAGCCGAAACGACGTCGCCCAAAGGAAAACAAACCAGCCTGCCTATACAAAAATCCAAACGACACCGTTTAAATGAAAAAATCTGAGCCGTTAAATTCTTGATCAAATGGCCAGAGATACAGGCCCTCTTTAAAACCAAACGACGACGTTTAAGTCATCAAATCCTGGCCGTTCGTTTAAATAATCCAAAGGCCAGGATCGTACCATCACTAATCCAAACGACGTCATTTTTAAGATAAGTAAATCATGGCCACTCATTTGATCTAATCCAACGGCTGGCACCTGTCATTACACATTTAATATATCTATATACCACTGATACATTAAACGTTACATACACAATACACTCATCTTCTCTAA
>MU733627.1:25244-42868 GCA_026770625.1 Nicotiana glauca
ATTATCACCATTAGCAGAAATGATCCTTCAAATATATAAAAGTGAGCACTTTTAGTCTGCTTTTACAAACTTATATACACACCAATAGCGTAAAAAAGTTTGCACTATCAGTGTAGTTTCCGACTATAACAACAGGGCTTAAACTGCCAGAGACAGCTAGCTGGACTCTTGCGTAATTGAGTATAGAAAGAGGAATCAGTCTTATTGCTTGGTAAAAGCTTGGGAAGAATAACACCGACACCTCTCACTCATACTTAGAGAAGGCACCATACAAGATGAAGAAGTTAGCATACAGGAAGAGGTGCGGGATCTTAGTCCAGCCTACTACGAGGATTTCGTATCTAGCAACCCACCCTATACAAAGGGCGTCAAAGTCCTTTGACTAAGTTGGAGCTATAAAGCTTGCTATGTTAAAAGTAGGTTACCATTCCATGCTCGCTATAAAAGTGAACTATAACTTACTTTTAAGTGACCTGACAGTATAAAATTTTTTTACGTTATAAATGCATATTAGTTAAACTATTGTTCTACTTATTTTATAGCCTTCAAATACCAAGCATGCACAAAGAAAATTCAAATTTCCTTTACATGTCGGTAGCATTAGTACTAGTCTCGTATTTTCATACCTTATTATAAATAGATTTCTTCTACTATATGTCGGTTCTTTCGCCTCGATTATTCTATCACCTTGTCACCTTATCACATTATCTCGTTGTTGTTACTATTTGTTGTGTCTATCGGAAACAACCACTCTACCTTCTCAAGATAGGAGTAAGATCTGTGTACACTCTTCCCCTGGACCTCACATTGTGGGATTACACTGGGTTTTTTGTTATTGCACAAAGAAAATTCAAGAACTACTACTACTACTACAACAACAAAAAACAACCAAAAACCTAGTGAAATCCCACAAGTGGGATCTGGGGAGGGTAAAGTATACCCTGACCTTACCACTACCTTATAATAGTAGAGAAGCTGTTTCCGAAAGACGCTCAGCTCAAGAGAAGTGAAAATGAAGCAATAAATAGACAGTAGCAACAACAAAACTACTACATCAAATGAAAGATAGAGTTCTAATTACCTTTGATTGACATGAAACTCGGGGAATTTTTCTTTGTAATAACTGGCAATTTCTGCAGAAGAAGCAAAGGCGCTTGCGCACAAGAAACGACCATTTATAGAAGCAGTTTCCATGCCAAAAATGTGAGCTTCACAAACATCTTCAATGTGTACAATTGGAACTTTTCCATCAACTTCTTCTATGAACTTGAGTTGTTGGTAACTAATTTCATCACCAGTTACAACTGATAATATAGCAGCCATACTTATTGAAACATTTGACAAGACTGTATCTCCACCCACAAGACCACAACCTAAGCTCACAACCTCAAAACCATTTTTGCCTAAGTTCAAGATTTCTTTCTCAGCCATTGTCTTTGCTTCCACATACTCCTATATCATTCAAAATGAAAATGTCATTTTTAAGTGCAAGTCTGATTCTTTTTCACGGGCCAAACACGTATTTTTTTGAATTTTTCTTTTGTGGCGGTGAGATTTGAATTCACGACTCTATACCTGCTATGATATTATGTTGAAGTGTAGGACAATTTCATCTAAAAGTTTAACTGTTAAAGAGATCACATTTTAGTTGCCTAATTATATTATGTCTCAATAGTTGGTCACCTAAGGGTATAGCTTAGTGGTAAATGAAGTGAGTGTGCACCTTGGAAACCGGGGTTCAATTCCGAGCCGGACAATGCAGGTTAAAACTTTGAAGAGTAAGCTTCACCTGCCCCACCCCATCTCGTTTGCCATTTTTATAATTTTATGGGCAGCCCGGTGAATAACGCATATCGCATTCACGTAGAGTCAAGAAAAGGTCGCATCCCAAGGAGTGTGATATAGACAGCCTACCCTAATGTTAGTATTAGTGGCTTCTTCCACGGCTCGAACACATGACCAATAGGTCACACACAGACAAACTTTACCGTTGCTCTAAGGCTCCGCTTCATTTCTATAATTTTATAGAGTACACAAAACTTGTTCATATATTAATGTCATCTTTGATTGCAATTGAAAAGGAAAGATAATGAGAAAGAAATATTTACCCTAACATAATCATCACTAAAAGCAAAGTGGATATTGAGAGGTGTCCAACATGTTTCATCCATCAATTCCTTGAAACCATTGCCATCATCCTTCAATGGTGAAGCAGAAAGCACAGTTCCTGTATAAATAAGCCTCCTCACTGTCCCACTCTTTATACAAGCCAATCCAATATTCTTCACTGAAGCAACTGTTGCTTCTAACTTATTCTTGTACTGTTACATTCAAACCCGCAAAAATAAATAACTCACTCAAATTCAAGGTTTTGATCTCTATATGTATAAAAATAATATTTGACATATATATACAATATAAATTTTCGGCTAGGGGTGTTCAGTTGATCACCCTTCGTCGAACATAGCTCCGACAAGCACTAAAGGTGGAGCCTAACAATCAATGTAATAGGTGAGAACCATGGGGGATAAAGTACTCGGTGATATAGCAGAGGTGTGCAAGCTTAACCTGACTCCAGTGGCACATACAATAAAGGATAGATCGGTCGAACACCCTTCATCGAAAAATTAAGCTCCCTCCATTTCAAAAAGATTGGCATAGTTCGGGTACGAGGATCAAAGTACTTAACTTTTACTGTGAATTTGGATATAATTCTTCAAGTATCTGAAAATAAAAATTACATTTTTCGGAAACTACTTAAAAAATACGGAAAATGCCTAAAAATGCCACTCAACTTTCAGAAATGGTCTATCCATGCCATTCGTTAGAAAAATGCTCATTTCATGCCACTGCCGTAAAAGAAATGGCTCATCCACGCCATTATTGACTAACGGCAGTGGCACGGATGAGCCAAATAAAAATTGAGCCGTTAGTCAATAATGGCATGGATGGGTCATTTCTTTAACGGCGGTGGCATGAAAATAGCAATTTTTTAACGTATGGCATGGATAAACCATTTCTGAAAGTTGAGTGGCATTTTTAGGCTTTTTTCGTAAAAAGTATTATAAGTCAAAATAATTCATAATTTTAAAATATTTAAGAAAACGTGATCAAAGAACTACCTCGTAGACTTCCCAAATAGCAATGGTGCCAATCTTTTTGAAACGGAGGGAGGGAGTACTATGTATGTAAAAATCTATATTGCGTATATAAATCAAAAATCACTTCTTATAAATATTTTTTAAATCTTGAACACCTTTAGCGAAATTCCTAATTTTTTCACTGCCCAACTCCACCGTTTCAGAAAAAAAATATAAAACATTTATGTGCTAGTGAACAGTAACAAGTATGAGGTGAAATAGTTGATGTACACGTAAATTGATTCGAACACCACTGTTAAAATAGAAAATAAAATACATACATACATACACTGATGGAAAGTAATAAGAACTTGTTAATGTTATCGAGGAACGTACAAGTTGACTCGAACAACACCATTATCAAAAAGAAAATGAAATGGGTACCTGAAATCCCTCAGAGTGTAACAAGGGAGTGGCAACATGGAAAACAAATTCACAGCCTTGAATTGCTTGCTCAAACTCTTCTGGTCTATAGATATCAGCTTGAAATAGCTTCAATCTTTCCTCTGCATTGGGGAAGCTCTTCAACAAGCCTACTTTTGATTTATCCTCTGCAAAATCATCAAAATTTTGTTATTCTCTTGTTCAATTTCAAGATTAACCCTGTTTAATGTGGATTCGTGCCTTATAGGCTTGTTAAAGGAGGAAGCTTTCCTTACTAGAAACTTTTCAATTCGCCAGGATTCGAACTCAATTCAACGAAAACAACAATATATCTAGTGTGAACCTATTGGTGGGATCGGCGGAGGAGAAATTTTCCCATTCGCAAGAATCGAACTCGATTCAACAACAACAACAACATACTCATCGTGTTCCCACAGGTAAGGTCTGAGGAAGGTGGGATGTACGCGTACCGTGCCCCTACGTTGTGTGAGGTAGAGAGACGATATCCGATAGACCGAGTTCAATTCAACAACAACAACATATCTAGTGTGAACCCATAGGTGGGGTCTGGAGAGGAGAAATTTTTCCATTCGCAGGAATCAACTTGATACAACAAAAGCAACAACATACTCATTGTGTTCCCACATGTGGGGTTCGATACGAGTTTAATTTAACAACAACAATAACATATCCGGTGGGAACCCATAAGTGGGGTCAGGGGAGGAGATTTTTCCATTCGCAAGAATCGAACTCGATACAACAAGAACAATAACAACATACTCATTGTGTTCCCACAGGTGGGTGTTGGGGAAAGTTGGGTGTATATGAACCTTATCCCTACCTTGTGTCCTACCTTGTGTGAGAAAAAGAGGTTATTTCCGATAGACCCTCGACCAGATGCAGAGCTAGTATGTGGGATACGGGTTCCGCCGAACCCGGTAGCTTTTGGTCCAAATCCTGTGTTGTCTTAAAAAATCTAAAAGATATGTAGGAATTATCAAACTAGAACCCAGTAATTTAAACGGACCACAATTCAGAACCATAAACTTTAAAATTCTGGCTCCGCCTCTGCCCTCGCTGCTGGAATAGAACTCGAGACCTCTGGTTAAAATTCCAAAGATCTCGTCCATTCCACCATGAGTATAATTCATGGATAAAAAAGCAAAATAAAGATTACATACCTAAGTTTCTGAGGGTGGCATGAACTGTATACCCTTTTGCCAAAAGTTTCTTCACCAGAAAAGAAGCAATATATCCTGCACCACCTGTAACACAAACCAGCTTTGAACTTTTAGTGTTGTTCTCCATTTCTAGATTCTTATTCTGCTTTTCTTCTTCCTTTTTTTGATAAGACCAAATTTATAGCCACATGGTTTCATTGCATGGTTAACACTTTGTACTACTTAATGCCAAATGACTTTTGTTTGGTTTTTTTTGTGTTGCATTTAATGACAGTATAACAAATTTTTGTGTTATCGGTATATTTTAACATGTCGTAGAAGGTAATTTTCATGTTGATTCCACTTTTTTTTTTTGAAGAGTTTAAGTTCTATGCATTAATGGTATAAAATTATTCACAAACTTAAGTAAATTAAAAGATGACTTTGGGTAATTTGCATTAATATCATTGATTAATAACCTAAAATAAATGATAGTAACTTGCTATGATAAATTAAATTGCACAAATAGTGTAAACAATTAGTTACATTATATATATATATAAAATTTGTCGACTCCTCGTAATTTTTTTTTCTTTTTATAGGTGGGAATCTCATTTTAGTTAACTCATTCATTTTAGAAGAAGCCTTTGTTGGAGAAATACATGTTGTGGTTCTCTTTATTTTTAAAAGGGTACTGTTGATAAATGGTCCAACTTTTTTCTATTTTTCATTTTTTTTGTCTACTCCTTGTGATTCATTTTAGAAAAAAACTTTTTTTTTGGAAGTACATGTTGACGTTTTCTTAGCCGAGGGTCTATCGAAAATAACCTTTCTACAACATTTCTACACTACTCTTCTCAGACTCTACTTATAAGACTATACTTTATTTTTTTTGGTTGTTATTGTTGTTGTTCATGTTGTCGTTTTCTTGGCAACAACCCAAACTTTTGTTGTTTCTCTCTTTTTCATTTTCCCTATCAAGTTATCGAGTTAAGGTGAGGCTAATTTCATGAGTAGTCATTCAACTTTTACTTTATTTATATCAACATCGCTAAATTAGTTTTGCAACAAAAATATTAATTTAACATTAGATATCTTAAACGTTATTCTCTCTGTTCTAATTTATGTGAATCTGTTCTATTGAGCACCGAGCAAAAAAATAATACTTTTAAAATTTAATGGTCCTAAATAAGTCATAACATTTGTATACCTACTGTGTTTAAGTAAAATTATTTTCAAATTTAAAAAGAGATCATTTCTTTTGGAACAGATTAAAAAAAAATTTACATAAACTAAAACGAATGGAGTAATAAACTATTTTTTTGTAACCAAAAAGTCACTCAACGTTACCTAAATATCAAAGAGTCGCTTGGAAAAAATAATGTAGGTAATAGTTTGGTGATATTTTGGGAGATTTAAGTAAAGTTGAGTAGCTTATTTGTTAATAAAATTATTTAGTGGCTTTGTGTGATACTTAAAACAAAGTTAAGTGACGTTTTCATTTTAGAAAAGAGTTTAATAACTTGAGTGTAATAAAGTAATGGGGTTTTGATATAGTTACCTACAAAAATAAAATTATTTATCTTTGTCTACACATTTATTTTCCTACCCATAAACTAATTATATTTCCTACCCATAATAAGTTTTGTGGGGAATTTTCTTTTTATTCTCCAATTCTTTTTTATTTCTATGCTTCTTTTTTTCCTTCTTCTTTCGTTTTCCTCTTTTCTTTTTTCTCATTTTCTTCTTATTTTTTTTCTTTTTTTCTTTTCTAATTTCATTTAACTTTTTATATACTTTTTCTCTTCATAATCTAATTTCATTTACTATTTTTACTATTTTTATTATTCTTTTTTTATATTATTACTAAAAAAAAATCAAATTATTTATCAATTAAATGTAGCTAATACAATCAAAAAAATATTAACTAACATATGATATCGGTATAGTATATAGCTATATCAACATGGTATACAATTGTACGCAAAGAGTTAAAATTTTTTAATTCAATTATTAAACTGAAATAATATCAGTTGTCAATAAAAGTTCTAAAAAATTCTAAAAAGATCTAACTATAAGAGTATACCGTTACATTATATAGCATACTATAATTTTTTATTTTTTATTTGCATTTTCAATTTGCCCCTCACGTTGGGTAAAAGCTTAAAACAAATTAAAAGAAAAAAGGCAAGTAAATTTATGGGTAATAAGTATACTATTATAGTATATTGTGTACCATTACAGCATATTGTTATAACATCTTACATATTATTATAATATACCATAATAATATATTGTATATTATAATGGTATGATGTTACAAGATAACTATATACTCATATAGTATATTAGTGTATTGTAGCAGTATACTGTTAGGTAGCTGTGTTCTTCTTCGATTATTATTGTAGTTGTGTTCTTCTTCGATTTTCAACTAAAAATTTCGATCTCAACAACCTCAAATCAGCTCCAAATGCTATCAAATTTCAATATGAACTTCCAGAAGGTACTATAAGCAATATTTAACAGCACCCACTTTGAATCAAACATGTAATCTTTAAAAATAAAACTGAGCTTCAAGCCCAACAATGGTGGATATTCAAATACACATAAAAATTTAGATATGGGAATCTTACTCGAAGAACTATACGCAATATTTTATAACACCACATCAAATCAAATAATCTTCAAAATAATAGCACCACTTCAACAAAGCAATCATGAAAGAAAAGGTGAGTGGTGGTGTAACGACCCGGCCTGTTGTTTTTGGAATTTACGCCCCGATCCCCCCATTAACTGCTTCTACTAAGTTCATTTCTACTATTTTAGTTTACCGGAAAGTTCGGTGTTAGGATTCGGAGTGTTTTGGAATATTTAGTCCCTAAATGAGAACTTAAGAGTTAAAAAATGGTCCATAATCGAAACAGTATGAAGATGGCTTCGGAATGGAAATCTGATGGTTCCGTTAGCTCTGTTAGGTGATTTTGGGGTTGAGAGCGTATTCGGAATATATTTTGGAAGTCTGTAGCTCATTTACGCTTGAAATGCCGAAGTTTGTATTTTTGAAGTTTCCAGTCCGATAGTGAGTTTTAGATCCGAGGGTCGGAATGAAATTTTGGAAATTTCGGTAGCTCCGTCATGTCATTTGGGATGAGTGTGCAAAATTTTAGGTCATTCGGACGTGTTTTGGTTAGGTTTTTTGATCGAAAGCATATTTGGAAGAAATTTGAAGTTCTTAGGCTTGAATCATTGATTAAATCAGGTTTCCGATGTTGTTTTAGGTGTTTTAAGGATTGGCACAAGTTCGAATAAGGTATTAGATGGTATTGGTACTTTTGGTTGGGGTCTCAGGGGCCTCGGGATGATTTCGGGTGGTTGGCGGAAGAATTTGGAGTTGAAGGAATTGCTGAAGGCTTCTGTCTTCTGTCATAACCGCACCTGCAGTTTGGTTTCCGCAGCGCATAAGCGGCTGGACCATCGCAGATGCGGGTTTTGGGCTCCTTCAGTATTTCTGCAGGTGCGGACGTTTTACCGCAAATGCAGTTACGCACCTGCGAGTTTCCCATCACAGATGCGGCCCCTAAGCCCTTTAATGAAAACCACAGAAGCAGCTTGGTTTCCACAGAAGCGGGACCGCAGAAGCGGAAACACCTGTTCAGAAAAAGGAATTTTGAGGGTTGATTTTCAAAAGTTGGAAAAATCAATTGAGAGCTCGGGAGAGGGTGATTTTGAGTGGGTTTTGAAGAGAAGATCATTGGATTTGGGCCATTTGGAGTCGGATACTCGTGGAAAAGGCGTGGTTCCAAGTTGATTATTGAGCCGGTTCGAGGTAAGTGGCTTATCTAACCTTGTGTGGGGGACATTTCCCTTTAGGACATGATCTTTGAATATTTCAATGCCTCGTACGTGAGGCGACGAGCGCGTACTTGAGCTAATTGTTGTAAACCCATTTCTACTTGAAGCATTTAGATTGAGATTTCCTATTTACTTGTTCATTTTAGACTGTAAGTTTAAACCTGTGCTAGCTTAAAAAAGCATGTTTAGTTGACTTACTTGCTTAATTATTTAACTGTATTATTTGTACTCTGTGAAGCATGTTAGGCTAGAAATTACTACTACTTGTACTGATTTTTGCATTTATTCTGAGATTATGAGTTGTTGTTGTTGTGTGCTTAATTTGGGACTACGGGACGGCTTCCCGGGAGATCCCCCTGTACTTGATATATTCTGGATTGAGAGTGCGGGATACCAAGAGATCCCCGGCACATGTATTTCTATATATTGGGATACCAAGAGATCCCCAGTGTATAAGATAAGGATACCAAGAGATCCTCGGGATATCAAGAGATCCCCGGCACATGTATTTTTATATATCGGGATACTAAGAGATCCCCGTTGTATAAGATGAGGATACTAAGGGATCCTCGGGATACCAAGAGATCCCCAGTGTATATGATGAGGATACCAAGAGATCCCTGGTGCATATGATGAGGATACCAAGAGATCCTCAGGATACCAAGAGATCCCCGGCTATTATTCCTTGTTGAGAACAGTATTCCTTGTATTGTTACCTCGCTTTCTATTACTATTCTTCCTTATTTATCTGGTTTAGATTCACGCTATAGACTTTATTTAAACTGTTTCTGTTATCTTATTAATTATTATATTTTATGGTCTTCCTCGTCACTACCCAACCGAGGTTAGGCTTGGCACTTACTGAGTACTGCTGTGGTGTACTCATGCCCCTTCTGTGCATGTTTTTCATGTGCAGATCCAGGTTCCTCCATCCAGGCGTACTATCCTTGAGGCGAGGAGTTATACGGAGACTTCGAGGTATATCTGCCGCGTCCGCAGACCAGGATCCTCTATTCTGTTCCAGCTTTAGTATCCAGTTTATTCCTTTCTCTCAGTTGTTTAGATATTCTGGAGTTAGAGCAGCGTACTATGTTTCTATTAGACTGTGGTTCCCGTGAGTTTTTGGATTTTGGGATTTATTTGTAGACTTCTGCATTTATTTTGGTTGTGTAGGCCGAGCGACCTTATATGCAGTCATTATTTTATATATGTTTAGTTTTTAATTAATATTTCGCAAGTTATATTAAATTTTTGTATTGTTAGGCTTACCTAGTTGTAGGAACTGGGTGCTATCACGGCATGTTCATGGAGGGTGAACTGGGGTCGTGACAAGTTGGTATCAGAGCTCTAGGTTCATATGAGTCACGGAATACATGCCGGTTTATTAGAGTCCTGCTGATCGGTACGGAGACGTCTGTACTTATCTACGAGAGGCTATGTAACTATTTAGGAAAAATCCTCATTTCATTTGAATTCCTTGTCGTGCGATATTTTTGACATCAATTCTAAACTTCTGTCTTCTATTCTCTCACAGATGGCGAGGACACATGCTACACGAGATGACCAGGCACCCGTGCCCCCTACTCCACCCGTTAGAGGCCAAGGCCGGGGTAGAGTCGAGGACGCGCACGTGGTGCAGCCAGAGCACCTGCGCGAGCTGCCGCCGAGGTACCACCAACAGATCTAGCCGGAGCCCAGGCACCTGGCACACCTACTATTGCCACTACTACTCCAGTGCTCCATGATACTTTGGCTCAGTTCATGAGCATGTACACCATATTAGCTCAGGCAGGGTTGCTTCGCCGTGCTACAACCACATCCCAGGCCAGGGGAGGAGCACAGACTCCCACCGTTCACACTCCTGAGCAGCGAGTGTAGGTTGAGTAGGCTCCTGAGATTATTCTTGCACCGCCTGCAGCGCCAGTTCAGCCCGAGGATGTGTCAGTTGCTTCAGAGGACGAGCAGCAGAGACTTGAGAGGTTCAAAAAATATGATCCCCCAGTTTTTAGTGGATTAGCATCAGACGATGCCTTGGAATTTATAGAGGAGTGCCACCGTATTCTTCGCACTATGGGCATAGTGGAGTCCAGCGGGGTTTTTTTTCACTGCCTTTCAGCTTTAGGGAGCCGCCTATAATTGGTGGCGCACTTATGAGATAGACAGTCCAGTCGAGGCTACTTCATTGACTTGGACCCAGTTCTCGGAGATGTTGATGAGAGAGTTTGTCCCCCAGAGTCTTAGGGACGCATGGCACACAAAGTTTGAGCATTTGTGCTAGGGTGCTATGACAGTTTCGGAGTATGTTATCCGTTATATCAGGCTGGCCAGGCATGCACCGGCTTTGGTTGCTACAGTTCGGGAGAGAGTCCGCAGGTTCATTGAGGGTCTTATTCCACCCATCAGATCTAGCATGGCTCGAGAGTTGGAGATGGACATTCCTTATCAGCAGGTAGTGAGCATTGCTAGGAGGATTGAGGGTATGCTCGCCAGGGAGCGAGGGGAGAGAGAGGCCAAAAGGTCTCGAGAGTCGGGCCACTACTCTGGTGCCCGTACTCCAGCAACAGGTCGACATGGCAGGGGTTTTGTGGGTCCCCCCATTCATTCAGCTCTTCCAGCAGTCAGTAGTGCTCCAGCTCTGCCTATACCTCAGGAGCCTTACTATGCACCTCCAGTTTCCAGCTTGCCTCCTGCGCGGGGTGCTTTCAGAGGTTAGTCTAGCAGACCTGGCCCTAGCCAGTCACAACCACCACATCCTCCCAGATCTTGTTTTGAGTGTGGTGACAACCGTCATATGGTGAGTGATTGCCCTAGACTTGGGAGGAGTGCACCTCCATAGACTGCTTAGCCACAACATGCTCCTCCGAGTTCTCAGGCTATGATCGCAGCCTCCCGCTGCTACACCATCTGCCCAGCCAGCTAAGGACAGAGGTCGGGGAGGTATAGGTCGCTCTCTCGAGAGAGGCCAGGCTAGATATTATGCTATTCCTGCTCGCACCGAGGCTGTTGCCTCCAATTCTGTCATTACAGGTATTATACTGGTTTGTCACAGAGAGGCATCGATTCTATTTGATCTAGGCTCTACTTATTCTTATGTGTCTTCTTACTTTGCTCCGCATTTGGGTGTGCCTCGGGATTCTTTGAGTGCCCCCGTTTATGTTTCTACTCCTGTGGGAGATTCTCTTGTTGTGGATCATGTTTATCGGTCATGTTTGGTTACTATTTATGGTTTTGAGACCAGAGTGAATTTATTGTTACTCGGTATGGTGGATTTTGACATTATTTTGGGCATGGACTGGTTGTCGCCCTATTTTTCTATTCTTGATTGTCACACCAAGACCGTGATGCTGGCTATGCCAGGTATTTCGCGTATTGAGTGGAGTGGTACTTTAGATCATACTCCCAGTAGAGTTATCTCTTTTCTTAAAGCTCAGCGTATGGTTGAGAAGGGGTATGCCGCGTATTTAGCTTATGTGAGAGATGTCAGTATTGATACCCCTTCTGTTGATTCAGTTCCAGTGGTACGGGATTATCCCGATGTATCTCCAGTTGATCTTCCGGGCATGCCGCCCAATAGAGACATTGATTTTGGCATTGATCTGTTGTCGGGCACTCAGCCCATATCCATTCCTCCGTATCGCATGGCTCCTCCTGAGTTGAAGGAGTTGAAGGATCAGTTGCAGGAATTGCTTGGTAAGGGTTTTATTTGAACCAGTGTTTCACCGTGGGGTGCTCCTGTCTTGTTTGTGAAGAAGAAGTATGGTTCTATGCGTATGTGTATTGATTATCGCCAGTTGAATAAGGTTACAATGTAGAACAGTTATCCTTTGCCCCGTATTGATAATTTGTTTGACCAGCTTCAGGGCGCACAGGCGTTTTCTAAGATTGACTTGCGCTCAGGGTACCATTAGTTAAAGATTCGAGAGCTAGATATTTCGAAGACTGCCTTCAGGACTCGGTATGGTCATTACGAATTCCTTGTTATGTCATTTGGGCTAACCAATGCCCCAGCAGCTTTCATGCATTTGATGTACAATGTATTCAGGCCATATCTTAACTCCTTCGTTATTGTTTTTATTGATGATATATTGGTAAATTCACGGAATCGGGAAGATCATGAGCAGCACTTGAGAACCGTCTTTAGAACTTGAGGGAAAAGAAGTTATATGTAAAGTTATCAAAATGTGAGTTTTGGCTGAGTTCTGTGGCTTTCTTAGGCCATGTGATTTCGAGTTAGGGTATTCGGGTGGATCCGAGGAAGATAGAGGCTGCACAGAGTTGTCCTAGACCTTCCTCGGCTACAGAGATTTGTAGTTTCCTTGGTTTGGCGGGCTATTACCGTCGCTTCGTGGAGGGATTTTCATCGGTTGTAGCCCCTATGACTAGATTGACCCAGAAGGGTGCCTCATTTCAGTGGACAGAGGAGTGCGAGGCGAGCTTTCAGAAGCTCAAGGCAGCTTTGACTACAGCCCCAATCTTGATGTTGCATACCGTTTCGGGGTCTTATACTATCTATTGTGACCCCTCGAGAGTTGTCCTTCGAGCGGTGTTGATGCAGGACGGTAGGGTGATTGCCTACGCGTCCAGACAGTTGAAGATACATGAAAAGAATTACCCTGTCTATGACCTTGAGTTAGCTGCCATTGTTCATGCCTTGAAGATCTGGCGTCACTATTTGTACGGAGTGCCTTGTGAGATCTATACTGACCATCGGAGTTTGCAGCACTTAATCAAGCAGAAGGACCTAAGTATGCGTCAGAGGAGATGGTTAGAGTTGTTGAAGGATTATGATATCACTATTCTGTATCGCCCCAGCAAGGCCAATGTGGTGGCGGATGCCTTGAGTCGCCAGGCAGGGAGTTTGGGTAGTTGGGCATATTTACCAGCTTCAAATTCAAGCCTTAGCCAGTCAGTTTGTGAGATTGGATCTTTCGGAGCCCAGTCAGGTTCTAGCTTGTGTGGTTTCCCGGTCTTCCCTATTTGATCGTATTCGGGAGCGACAGTATGATGACCCCCATTTGCTTGTCCTTCAGGACAAGGTTCAGCGTGGAGATGCCCGAGATGCGACCATTGGATATGATGGGGTATTGATGATGCAGGGTCAGATTTGTATGCCCAATGTTGAAGGTCTTCGAGAGTTAATTCTAGCAGAGGCCCATAGTTCGCGGTATTCCATCTATCCGGGTGTTGCGAAGATGTATCAGGACTTGAGGCAGCACTATTGGTGGAGGCGGATAAAGAAAGATATAGTTGGTTATGTGTCTAGATGCCTCAACTGCCAGAAGGTGAAGTGTGAGCACAAGCGCCTGGGTGGGTTGCTTCAGCAGATAGAGATTCCGGAGTGGAAATAGGAACGCATCACCATGGATTTTGTATCTGGACTCCCACGGACCTTGAAGAAGTTTGATGCCATTTGGGTTATTGTGGATAGATTGACCAAGTCTGCTCATTTCATTCCAGTGTGTACGACCTATTCATCGGAGCGGTTGGCGGAGATTTACATCCGAGAGCTCGTCCGTCTACATGGTATTCCAGTCTCTATTATTTTGGACAGGGGTACCCAGTTTACATCATGGTTCTGGAGAGCTGTGCAGCATGAGTTTGGTACTCGGGTGGAGTTGAGCACTGCATTTCACCCCCAAACGGACAGACAATCTGAGTGCATTATTCAGATTCTAGAGGATATGCTCCGTGCGTGTGTGATTGAGTTTGGAGGATCTTGGGATTAGTTCTTGCCATTGGCGGAGTTTGCTTACAACAACAGTTATCAGTACAACATTCATATGGCACCGTATGAGGCTTTGTATGGTAGGAGGTATAGATCTCCGATTGGATGGTTTGAGCCGGGAGAGGCTCGGCATAGGTACGGATTTGGTTCAAGAGGCCTTGGACAAGGTCAAGATCATTCAGGATAGACTTCGTTCAGCTCACTCTAGGAAAAAGAGTTATACAAATCGCAAGGTTCGAGATGTGGCATATATGGTTGGTGAGCGGGTATTGATACGAGTATCGCCTATGAAGGGCGTGATGAGATTTGGGAAGAAGGGCAAGTTAGCCCTAGGTACATTGGTCCATTTGAGATTATTGATCGAGTGGGATATGTGACCTATAGACTCGCATTGCCGCCTAGCTTATCAGTCGTGCATCCGGTATTTCATGTTTCGATACTCCGGAGGTATCACGGGGACCCATCGCACGTGTTGGATTTCAGTTCAGTCCAGTTGGACAAGGATATATCTTATGTTGAAGAGCCAATGGCTATATTAGACAGGCAGATCAGAAAGTTGAGGTCGAAGAACATTGCTTCAGTAAAGGTTCAGTGGCGGGTCCAGCCAGCCGAGGAGGCGACTTGGGAGACCGAGCGGGATATGCGCAGCCGATACTCTCATCTTTTCACTACTTCAGGTATGTTCTCTATGCTCATTCGAGGACGAACGAATGTTTAAGTGTAGGAGGATGTAACGACCCGGCCGGTCATTTTTGGAATTTACGCCCGATCCCCTATTAACTGCTTCCCCTAAGTTCATTTCTGCTATTTTGGTTTATCGGGACGTTCGGTGTTAGGATTCGGAGTGTTTTAGCACACAGTCCCTAAATGAGAGCTTAAGAGTTGAAAAATAATCCATAATTGAAACAGTATGAAGACGACCTCAAAATGAAAATCTAATGGTTCCGTTAGCCCCGTTAGGTGATTTCGGGGTTGGGAGTGTGTTCGGAATATATTTTGGAAGTTCGTAGCTTATTTAGGCTTGAAATGTCGAAGTTTGTATTTTTGAAGTTTCCGGTCCGATAGTGAGTTTTTGATCCGAGGCTCAGAATAGAATTTCGAAAGTTGCAGTAGCTCCGTTATGTCATTTGGGATGTATGTACAAAATTTAGGTCATTCGGACGTGTTTTGGTTAGGTTTTTTGATCGAAAACGTATTCGGAAGAAATTCAAAGTTCTTAGGCTTGAATCATTAATTAAATCGGGATCCGATGTTGTTTTAGGGTTTTAAGGATTGGTACAAGTTCGAATAAGGTATTAGGTGGTATTGGTGCTTTTGGTTGGGGTCTCGGGGGCCTCGGGATGATTTCGGGTGGTTGGCGGAAGAATTTGGAGTTGAAGGAATTGCTGAAGGCTTCTGTCTTCTGTCATAACCGCACCTGCAGTTTGGTTTCCACAGGTGCAGAGCCACATAAGCAGCTGGACCATCGCAGATGCGGGTTTTGGGCTCCTTCAGTATTTCCGCAAGTGCGGACGTTTTACCGTAGGTGCGTGAGTTTCCCATCGCAGATGCAGCCCCTGAGCCCTTTAATGAAAACCGCAAAAGCGGCTTGGTTTCCGCAGAAGCGGAATCGCTGAAGCGGGACCGCAGAAGCGGTCCCTTGTCCGCTGAAGCGGAAATACCTGTTCAAAAAAGGGAATTTCGAGGGTTGAGTTTCAAAAGTTGGAAAAATCAATTGAGAGCTCGGGAGAGGCCGATTTTGAATGGGTTTTGAAGAGAAGATCATTGGATTTGGGCCATTTGGAGTCGGATACTCGTGGCAAAGGTGTGGTTCCTAGTTGATTATTGAGCTGGTTCGAGGTAAGTGGCTTGTCTAACCTTGCATGGGGGAACTTTCCCCTTAGTACATGATCTTTGAATATTTGAATGCCTCGTACGTGAGGTGACGAGCGTGTACTTGAGCTAATTGTTGTAAACTCGTTTCTACTTTAAGCATTTAGATTGAGATTTCCTGTTTACTTGTTTATTTTAGATTGTAAGTTTAAACCTATGCTAGCTTAGAGAAGCATGTTTAGTTGACTTACTTGCTTAATTGTTTAACTGTATTATTTGTACTCTGTGAAGCATGTTAGGCTAGAAATTACTACTACTTGTACTGATTTTTGCATTTATTCTGAGATTATGAGTTGTTGTTGTTGTGTGCTTAATTTGGGACTACGGGACGGCTTCCCGGGAGATCCCCCTGTACTTGATATATTCTGGATTGAGAGTGCGGGATACCAAGAGATCCCCGGCACATGTATTTCTATACATTGGGATACCAAGAGATCCCCAGTGTATAAGATAAGGATACCAAGAGATCCTCGGGATATCAAGAGATCCCTGGCACATGTATTTTTATATATCGGGATACCAAGAGATCCCCGTTGTATAAGATGAGGATACTAAGAGATCCTCGGGATACCAAGAGATCCCCAGTGTATATGATGAGGATACCAAGAGATCCTCGGGATACCAAGAGATCCCCGGCTATTATTCCTTGTTCAGAGCAGTATTCCTTTTACTGTTATCTTCGCTTTCTATTACTGTTCTTCCTTATTTATCCGGTTCGGATTCTCGCTGTAGACTTTATTTAAACTATTTCTGTTATCTTATTAATTATTATGCTTTATCTCAGTAGAGCCCTGACCTTCCTCATCACTACCCAACCGAGGTTAGGCTTGGCAGTTACTGAGTACCGTTGTGGTGTACTCATGCCCCTTCTGTGCATGTTTTTCATGTGCAGATCCAGGTTCCTCCACCAGGGCGTACTATCTTTGAGGCGAGGAGTTATAAGGAGATTTCGAGGTATAGCTGCTGCGTCCGCAGACCAGGAGCCTCTATTCTGTTCCAGCTTTAGTATCTAGTTTATTACTTTCACTCAGTTGTTTAGATATTCTGGAGTTAGAGAAGGGTACTATGTTTTTATTAGCCTGTGGTTCCCGTGAGTTTTCGAATTTTGGGATTTAGTTGTAGACTTCTACATTTCTTTTGGTTGTGTAGGCCGAGCGGCCTTATATTCAGTCATTATTTTATATATGTTCAGTTTTTAATTAATTATTCCGCAAGTTATATTAAATTTTCGCATTGTTAGGCTTACCTAGTTGTAGGAACTAGGTTCCATCACGGCATGTTCATGGAGGGTGAACTGGGGTCGTGACAGGTGGCAGGGCCGGTGGCAGGGGCATCTTCGAACATCTGGGAGGTTATTGAGCCAACGAGAATATCAACTTTAGGACAAGCCTTGGCATAGTATTTAACGGTGAGTTGTCGAGGCTGTCGTTGGAGGGTATTAATGGATGGGGAGTTGAGCAAAGAATTGGAGGATGGTAAAATGAGGAAGAA
>MU733634.1:0-14930 GCA_026770625.1 Nicotiana glauca
CAAGTCGCGGATGCCTTGAGTCGAAAAGAAGTCTTTGCTGCTGTTTATTCCATTACACGACTTGAGTCAGATTTTGTTGATAAGATCAAGTCAGCTGCTGTGAATGATCCATTGTACATCAAAACAATGAATCATGTGAAGGAAGGTACTGTGAGAAGGTACTGGATCGAGGACGATCTTCTCCATTTCAAAGGGGGAGAATCGTTGTACCACTTGGTCACGGACTGCGTCATGAGTTGCTGAAAGAGATGCATGATACACTTTGGGCTGGTCATCCAGGCATTAAGAGGATTATTGTGCTACTGTCGCGATATTATTTCTGGCCAAAGATGGAACAAGATGTGGAAGCTTATGTGAAAAGTTGTCTTGTTTGTCAACTTGATAAAACTGAACGGAAGAAAGAAGCAGGATTGTTGCAACCTTTGCCAATTCCTGAAGAGACATGGCAATCCGTTTCAATGAATTTTATCAGTGGATTTCCTAAAGTCAATGGGCTATCTTCGATTATGGTGGTGGTCGACAGATTCTCAAAATATGCTATTTTTATTGCTGCTCCAACAGAATGTCCCTCTAAAGTTGCGGCAGAATTGTTTTTCAAGAATGTGGTGAAACATTTCGGTATGCCAGGGGATGTTATTAGTGATCGGGATGCAAGGTTTACAGGCAGATTTTGGACTTGTTCAATTTGCTGGGCACAAATTTGAAGTTCTCAATGGCGAACCATCCCCAAACTAATGGCCAAACCGAACGAATCAATCATCTGCTGGAAGAGTATTTGAGGCATTTTGTTACTGCGAGTCAACGAAATTGGGCTGATTTATTAGATTGTGCATAGATGTCTTACAACTTGCACAAGTCTTCATCCACAGAGAAGAGTCCATTGGAAATCGTTATTGGAAAGCAGCCAAGGCTACCAACGAAGATGGCACAACAAAAGACTGGTGGAAAATGTCCTACGACAAATCGTTATGGTTTTGATAGGCAAATGATGATGGAAGAAGCTGCGGATAGTTTGAAAGTGGCACAGAAACGAATGAAGAAATATGTTGATCAGCATAGGCGTCCATTAGAGTTCAAGGTGGGCGACAAGGTATTGCTGAAACTTACTCCGCAAATCTGGAAAAAGATAGACAGCAGGGTAAGGCATAGAGCCTTGATTTCATGATATGATGGTCCTTTCGAAGTGATTGAGAAGGTAGGCAAAGTTGCTTACCGTTTGAAGCTTCCAGAGAGAATGAAAATACACCCCACATTCCATGTGACTTACTTGCGGTCTTATGTGGAAGATCCTGAAGATCCGGCTAGGCATAAAATCAAGAAAGCTCCTCCTGAAGTGCACAATCAGATTGCGGACGAGATTGAGAAAATTTTGGACCATCGGGTACTTGGGATGCACAAGAAGAATAGGCGGAAAAAATTCTTAATTCAATGGAAAGGCAAACCTGAAGCGGATGCAACGTGGGAGAAAGGAAATTTATTGTGGCAATTTGAAGATCAAATCGAGGACTACTTGAGATCAACCTCGACGAGGGCGTCGAGTTCAACCGGTAGGGGTGGTTTGTTAGCCCCAAACACTGTGACTTGATGATGGTTAGGCAGAATTCATGTCAATGGCTTGTACATTGCCCCTTGACATGTGTTTGTGGAAGTGATGACAAGCAATGTGCAAGGCTGGGTGTGTGTCTAAGTGGTGATGGCTTAGGCAGGTCAGCAAAGGAAAGGTGCCTTGAGTATTGGCAAGGCAACCTTGGCTCGTGGGCTTCGGTGATGGCAACAAAGGCATGGCACTTGAAAAAGGCATGTGCGGACCAGTGGGACGACTTAATTTATGGCAAGGCATGGCTATGAAATTAAGGGCGAGGCAAGGTCCAAAATAGGGCAAGGCAAATGTTTAAGCTTGGGCAAAAGCTGGACGGACAGTGTGCATGGCATGTGACAAATTTTGAGTGATTTTGCTGATGTGATGCCACCAGAGTTGCCTAAAAATCTGCCACCACATAGGACTATTGATCACAAGATATAGCTGATGCCGGGTTTGATGCCTCCTCCTCAACCTCCTTATCGGATGGCATCAAAAGAGTTGGCTGAATTGCGGAAACAATTGAACGAGTTGCTTGATGCGGGACTGATTCAGCCATCTAAAGCTCCATTTGGTGCACCTGTTTTATTTCAAAAGAAACAGGATGGGACGCTTCAGATGTATGTTGATTATCGGGCATTGAATAAGGTGACTGTGAAGAACAAATATCCGATTCCGTTGGTGCAGGACTTGATGGATAGATTGAGCAAGGCTTGTTGGTTCACAAAGCTTTATTTAAGGTCTGGTTATTGGCAGGTACGTATAGCTGAAGGTGATGAGTCTAAAACTACTTGTGTTATGAGGTATGGCTCATATGAATTCCTTTTTATGCCGTTTGGGTTGACAAACGCCCCTGCTACGTTTTGCAACCTCATGAATGATGTGTTGTATGAGTAATTGGATGACTTTGTTGTTGTCTATTTAGACGACATTGTTATTTATAGTCGGAATTTGGATGAACACATGTCATACTTGATAAAAGTGCTGTCTCGTTTGAGGGAGTACAAGCTCTATGTGAAGATGAGAAGTCTGAATTTGCTAAATAGGAGATCAAATTTCTTGGGCACTTGGTGAGCCAAAATCAGGTGCGGATGGACCCGAACAAGGTATAGGTCATTATGGAGTGGAAGGCGCCTAACTCTGTGAACGAATTGAGATCTTTCCTCGGGTTGGCTAATTATTACAGGAAATTCATTGCCGGTTACTCAAAGAAAGCTGCTCCTTTGACAGATTTGTTAAAGAAGAATGTTAGGTGGGATTGGACAGAAAAATGCAATGCTGCATTTGATGTGTTGAAAGAAGCAATCGCCTCAGAACCTATCTTGCGGCTTGCTGATTTTGAGTTGCCCTTTGAAGTGCATACAGATGCGTCCGACAAGGCTGTTGGAGGCGTGCTGGTTCAAGAAGGTCATCCTGTGGCCTTTGAAAGCAGGAAGTTGAATGAAGCGGAGCAGAAATATTCGGCTCACGAGAAGGAAATGGTTGCTGTTATTCATTGCTTACAAATCTGGCGTGTTTACTTGTTGGGAACAAAATTCGTCGTAAGGACGGATAATGTGGCAAATACTTTCTTCAAAACTCAGAAGAAATTGAGTCCAAAGCAAGCACGTTGGCAGGAATTTTTAGCAGAATATGATTTTGTATGGGAGCATAAGCCGGGAAAGCACAACCAAGTCGCGGATGCCTTGAGTCGAAAAGAAGTTTTTGCTGCTGTTTATTCTATTACACGACTTGAGTCAGATTTTCTTGATAAGATCAAGTCGGTTGCTATAAATGATCCATTGTACATTAAAACAATGAATCATGTGAAAGATGGTACTGTGAGGAGGTACTGGATCGAGGACGATCTTCTCCATTTCAAAGGGGGGAGAATCGTGGTACCACTTGGTGACGGACTGCGTCGTGAGTTGCTGAAAGAAACGCATGATACACTTTGGGCTGGTCATCCAGGTATTGAAAGGATGATGGCACTATTGTCGCGGTATTATTTCTGGCCAAAGATGGAACAAGACGTGGAAGCTTATGTGAAAAGCTGTCTTGTTTGTCAACTTGATAAAACTGAACGGAAGAAGGAAGCAGGCTTGTTGCAACCTTTGCCAATTCCTGAAGAGACATGGCAATCCGTTTCAATGGATTTTATCAGTGGGTTTCCTAAAGTCAATGGGTTATCTTCAATTATGGTGGTGGTAGACAGATTTTCAAAGTATGCTGTTTTTATTGCTGCTCCAACAGAATGTCCATCTAAAGTTGCGGCAGAATTGTTTTTCAAGAATGTGGTGAAACATTTCGGTATGCCAGAGGATGTTGTTAGTGATCGGGATGCAAGGTTCACAGGCAGATTTTGGACTTACTTGTTCAATTTGCTGGGCACAAATCTGAAATTCTCGACGGCGAACCATCCCCAAACTGATGGCCAAACCGAACGAATCAATCATCTGCTGGAAGAGTATTTGAGGCATTTTGTGACTGCAAGTCAACGAAATTGGGCTGATTTATTAGATTGTGCACAGATGTCTTACAACTTGCACAAATCTTCGTCCACGGAGAAGAGTCCATTTGAAATCGTGATGGGAAAGCAGCCAAGGCTACCAGCGAAGATGGCACAACAAAGGACTGGTGGAAAATGTCCTGCAGCATATCGTTATGGCTTTGATAGGCAGACAATGATGGATGAAGCTGCGGATAGCTTGAAAGTGGCACAGAAGCGAATGAAGAAATATGCTGATCAGCATAGACGTCCGTTAGAGTTCAAGGTGGGTGACAAGGTGTTGCTGAAACTTACTCCGCAAATCTGGAAAAAGATAGACAGCAGGGTAAGGCATAGAGCCTTGATTTCAAGATATGATGGTCCCTTCGAAGTGATTGAGAAGGTAGGCGAAGTTGCTTACCGTTTGAAGCTGCCTGAGAGAATGAAAATTCATCCCACATTCCATGTGAGTTACTTGCGGCCTTATGTGGAAGATCCTGAAGATCCGGCTAGGCACAAAATCAAGAAGGCTCCTCCTGAAATGCGCAATCAGATTGAGGACGAGATTGAGAAAATTCTGGACCACCGGGTACTTGGGATGCACAAGAAGAATAGGCGTACAGAATTCTTAATTCAATGGAAAGGCAAACCTGAAGCGGATGCAACGTGGGAGAAAGGAAATTCATTGTGGCAATTTGAAGATCAAATTGAGGACTACTTGAGATCAACCTCGACGAGGGCGTCGAGTTCAATCGGTAGGGGTGGTTTGTTAGCCCCTAACAATGTGACTTGATGAGGGTCGGGCATAATTTATGTCAAGGGCTTGTACATTGCCCCTTGACATGTGTTCGTAGAAGTAATGACAAGCAATGTCCAAGGCTGGGTGTGTGTCTAAGTGGTGATGGCTTAGGCAGGTCAGCAAAGGCAAGGTGCCTTGAGTATTGGCAAGGCAACCTTGGCTCGTAGGCTTCGGTGATGGCAACAAAGGCATGTGCGGACCAGTGGGACGACTTAATTTATGGCAAGGCATGGCTATGAAATTAAGGGCGAGGCAAGGTCCAAAATAGGGCAAGGTAGATGTTTAAGCTTGGGAAAAATCTGGACGGGCAGTGTGCATGGCATGTGACGAAGAGGTGTGCAAGGCATGTGCTTAGAAGTTGAAGACATGTGCTAAGCACATGAGCAGCTGACTCTAAAGGCTGAAGACAAGGCCATTTTGTGGGAAGAGTTTGAATTTGAATTCAAACAAATCAGTTGTGCTTGTTTTTAGATAAGGCATGTGCATGGCACATGGAAAAACTGCCCCAACTACCCCTTTGTAAAACTGCCATAGGCAGCCCCCTTTTTGTATATGTATTTCGTTTTGGCATTGGCAAGTAGCATGTTGTGAGCCAAGTCTAAACGTGATTCCTTTGTAATTTTGCGAGAATAATATAAAGGTTGGGTATTTTACCCATAATCCTATGTGTTTTTAAGTTTGGCAAAAGTCTGAAAAATTGTGTGTGTCAGGCTGTGTGTGCGAAAATTAGGCTGAGTAGCTGTGTGATTGCTACTACCGTGCAGTGTCAATATTTGCGGAAAATTGGCCCTGTAACACTAAGTATCATGGAAACAGTGATAGTAACACCTAAATGATTCAAGTAATCGGCACAAAACCCAAATATATCAAAAAAAATCCAAGTAGGATGATTACCAATCAATCTCTAGTCAAGAACACAGTATGAACATCACTCGGGACGGACTAAGTCATAGTCTCCAATCAAAAACGACCCCGCACTTGTCATAGAGTATGTGTATCGCCTCAATATAGCGTGACAATGCGATATACTGGGGTTTCAAACCCTCAGGTCATCATTTACATCTATTACTCACCTCACGCCGGCCACAAGTCTAGCTCGCTATGCCTTTTCCTCTTGAATAAACCTCCTCGCGTGCCGAATCTGATCAAAACCACAAGGAATACATTACTATAGGTAAAAGAAACATAACCCAAATAAAAATACTCGAAAAACACCAAAAATTTCGAAGTTGGAAAAACCCGAGCCCCGGGCCCACTTCTCGAAAAAGTACAAAATTTACATCACCGGAAACCTCGTCTTGCCACGACTCTACCCATAACAAATTTACCAAAATCGGAGTCCATTTGAACCTCCAAATTCCAATTTTAACTAAGAATTTCTCAAGCCCTAACTTACCCCCTTTTGATTAATTTCCACCAATTCACATGTTAATTCTACCATAAACTTGAATAATTAGGCCAAGGGACTTACCTCCAATCAATTCTCAGTCAAAACCCTCAAAAGTTCTCGCCCAAAGCTCTCCAAGTCGCTCAAAAATGGTGGAAACTACCTCTTGCTCGCGGATGAAATATAACATTTAAACCCCTTCTGTCCACAGTCATTTTTCGCTTCTGCGGTCCTGCTTACGCTTATGCGGGACCGCCTCTGTGGCCAAAACCCCACTTTTGCGGTCTTCATTTAAAAATCCAACTTATGCTTCTGAGGAACTTCACATCTCCACACGAAAATCGCTTTTGTGCTCCACTACCCGCTTCTGCAGTCCATTCCCGCAGAAGCGGAAATACCAGATGACAGCAGAAATGAACCCGCAGCAAAAACTTCAAAACTCTCGTTTAATCACCCGAACTCACCCCGAGGCCCCCGGGACCTCAACCAAAAACACCAACACATCCCAACACCTTATTCAAACTTGTTCCAACCCTCAAGAAACATAACTGAAGTCTCAAATAGGTGAGGATATCTGCTATGCATCTCCTGCTCGGTCTCCTAGGTAGCCTCCTCTACGCGCCGACCTATCCACTGCACCTTCACCAAAGCTTTATCCTTTGATATCAATCTCCGAACTTGACGACCCAAAATAGCCACTTGCTCCACATCATAGGTCAAATCATCATCCAACTGAACCGTGCTGAAGTCTAACACATGAGACGGGTCCCTAACATACTTCCGGAGCATAGAAACATGAAATACCGGATGAACCCCCGACAAGCTGGGTGGCAAAGCAAGCATATAGGCCACCTCTCCAATCTTCCTAAGTATTTCAAAAAGGCCAATGAAACGCAGACTCAACTTCTCTTTCTTCCCAAATCTCATAGCGCCCTTTATAGGCGAAACCTTCCACAAGACCTTCTCGCCCACCATATAAGATACATCTCGAACCTTCCTGTCCGCATAACTCTTCAGACGCGACTGAGATCTTTCACCTTATCTAAGGCATCCTGGACCAACTCTGTCCCCAATAGCCTAGCCTCGTCGGGCTCAAACCAACCAACCGGAGATCTACATCGTCTCCTATATAAGGCCTCATATGGTGCCATCTGAATGATGGACTGATAGCTATTGTAGTAGGAAAACTCTGAAAGTGGTAGGAACTCAGACCAAGAACCTCAAAAATCAATAACACATGCACGCAACATGTCCTCCAATATCTAGATAGGATGCTCGGACTGCCCATCCGTCTGAGGATGAAACGCTGTGCTCAACTCTACCTAGGTACCCAACTCTCGCTAAAAAGTCCTCCAAAATGGGAAGTAAAATGAGTACCCCTATCTGAGGTAATAGAAACTGGGACCCCATGCAACTGAACAATCTCCCGGATGAAAATCTTTGCCAACTGCTCTGAAGAATAGGTAGTACACACCGGAATGAAGTGCGCGGACTTGGTCAGCCGATCCACAATCACCCAAATCGAATCAAATTTCCTCGATGTTTGAGGGAGATCACTCACAAAATACATAGTAATCCTCTCCCACTTCCACTCGGGAATATCCATGCGCTGAAGTACACCACCAGGCCTCTGATGCTCATATTTCACCTGCTGACAGTTGAGACACCGAGCTACATGACTCATAATATCCTTGTTCATTCTCCTCCACCAGTAATGCTATCTTAAATCCTGATACATCTTCGCGGCACCCGGATGAATGGAATACCGCGAGCTGTGGGCCTCCTCTAATATCAACTCCCGAAGCCCATCCACATTGGGCATGTACATCCGGCCCTGCATCCTCAACACACCCTCATCATCAATAGTCACATCTCTGGAATCATCATGTTGGGCCTTGTCCTTAAGGACAAGCAAATGCGGATCATCATACTGACGCTCTCTGATGCGGTCATACAGGGAAGAACGAGAAACCACACAAGCCAACACCGGACTAGGCTCCGAAATATCTAACCTCACCATACGATTGGCCAAAGCCTGGACATCGACTGCAAAGGGCCTCTCCCCAACTAGAATGTACGCCAAACTACCCATACTAACCGCCTTCCGGCTCAAAGCATCGGCCACTACATTGGCATTGCCCGGGTCATAAAATATGGTAATATCATAGTCCTTGAGTAACTCAAGCCACTTCCGCTGCCTCAAATTAAGATCTTTCTATTTGAACAAATGCTGAAGGCTGCGATGATCAGTATACACCTCATAAGATACGCCATATAAGTAATGTCTCCAAATTTTCAAAGCATTAACTATAGTAGCCAACTCCAAATCGTGCACGAGTAGTTCTTCTCATGAGGCTTCAACTGATGAGAAACATATGAAATAGCCTCCTGCATCAACACACATCCGATCCCAACTCTCAAAGCATCACAATACACAGTGTAAGAACCTGAAGCTGATGGTAATACCAACACTGGAGCTGTGGTCAAAGCTATCTTGAGCTTCTGAAAGCTCTCCTCGCACTCGTCCGACCATACAAATAGTGCACCCTTCTGCATCAATTTGGTCAAGGGCGAAGAAATAGATGAAAAACCCTGGACGAATTGGAGATAAGAACTTGCCAAACTGACGAAACTCCGAATCTCTGTGGCTGAGGATGGTCTAGGCCAACTCTGCACCGCCTCTATATTCTTTGGATCAACCTGAATACCATCACTGGACACCACGTGCCCCAGGAAAGCCACATACCCAAGCCAAAACTCACATTTGGAGAACTTCGCATAGAGCTTCTCCTCCCTCAACCTCTATAATACCACTCTCAAATGTTGAGCATGCTCCTCCTGGCTACGCGAGTATACCAGGATATCATCAATAAAAATGATAACAAATGAGTCAAGATACGGCCGAAATACGCTGTTCATCAGATGCATGAACGCGGCTGGGGCATTAGTCAACCTAAAAGACATAACTAGAAACTCATAGTGCCCATATCTAGTCCTGAAAGTGGTCTTCATAATATCTGAATCCCTGATCTTCAGCTGATGATAGCCTCAACGAAGATCAATCTTAGAGAATACCCTTGCCCCTTGGAGCTGGTCAAATAAATCATCAATACGCGGTAATGGATACTTGTTCTTCATTATCACCTTGTTCAACTGCCTGTAGTCAATGCACATCCTCATCGTGCCATCCTTCTTTTTCACAAACAGGACCGGTGCACCCCACGGTGACCCGCTAGGACAAATAAACCCCTTATCTAGGAGTTCTTGAAGCTGGTCCTTTTGTTCCTTCAACTCTGCTGGTGCCATACGATATGGAGGAATGGAAAGGGGCTGAGTGCCCAGCACCAGATCAATACTAAAATCAATGTCCCTGTCCGGTGGCATGCCTGCCAGGTCTGCAGGAAACACATCAGGGAAGTCCCTCACAACGGGAACAGAATCAAGACTAGGAGTCTCAGCTCGAACATCTCTCAAAAAAGCCAAATACGATAGACAACCTTTCCCAACCATCCGCTGGGCCTTTAGGAAAGAAATCACCCTGCTAGGAACATAGTCGGTCATACCACGCCACTCAATCCTCGGAACACCCGGAATAGCCAACGTAACTGTCTTGGCATGAAAGTCCAAAATAGCATGGTACAAAGATAGCAAGTCCATACCCAGAGTAACATCAAAATCTACCATGCTCAACAACAACAAGTCAACTCGGGTCTCCAGACCCCCAATAGTTACCAAACAAGATCGATATACATGATCTACAATAATAGTATCACCTACCGGGGTGGATACGTGAACAGGCAAGGCAAGACACCCTTGGGTCGTACCCAGGTGATGAGCAAAATATGAAGATACATAAGAATAGGTGGATTTGGGATCAAATAAGACAGAAGCATCCCTGTGGCAGACTGAGATAATACCTGTGATAACAGTGTCTAATGCCATGGCGTCCCTCCTATCCTGGAGAGCATAGAGTCACCTACCGGGGTGGATACGTGAACAGGCAAGGCAAGACACCCTTGGGTCGTACCCAGTTGATGAGCAAAATATGAAGATACATAGGAATAGGTGGATTCGGGATCAAATAAGACAGAAGCATCCCTGTAGTAGACTGAGATAATACCTGTGATAACAGTGTCGAATGCCATGGCGTCCCTCCTATCCTGGAGAGCATAGAATCGAGCCTGACCACCGCTAGTCCGGCCTCCACCCTGGGGTGGCCTCTGGCTACCTGGCCTCCACCCCTGGCTGACTGGTCGAGTGCTGAAGAAACAGAAGAAGAAGATGAGGGTTGATCCCTCTACTGAGACTAACTGCCACGAAGCCGAGGACACTGTCTCCTCATATGACCAAGCTCACCGCACTCGTAGCAACTACCCAACGTTGGAGAAGGGTACTGAAGGGAACCCCTCGCTGCATATGAATCCTGGGCTGAAGAGGCAGGAGTAGAGCTCTGAGCTGGAACGGCACTAAGTGAAGACTGGCCCTGCTGAAATCCCTAATGACCACGGCCTGAAGAAGCCCCACTATGCTCTGGGCGACCTGACTGAGGAGGCCTGAAGGAACAACCTCTGCCACACTGGAACTGGCCCCTAGACGGAGCACCACTGAAGATACTGGAACCTCGAGGCCTCTTGGCCTCCCTCTCGTCACGCTCCCAACGGCGAGCCATCTCAATCTCTCGAGCTATGTCGACTACCTCCTCGAACGAAGCACCCATAACCCTATCTCTGGTCATCAAAATGCAAAGTGGATAGTTGAGGCCATCCACGAACCTCCTAATCCTCTCCCGATCAGTCGGGAACATCCATGTAGCATGCTGACCTAACTGCGTAAACCTTATCTCGTACTGGGTCACAGACATGTCCCCTTGAATCAACCGCTCGAACTAACGACGCAGCTCCTCCCTGCGAGACTACGGTACATACTTCTCCAGAAAGAGAGTGGAGAATTGCTGCCATGTACGGGGCGCTGATCCAATAGGCCTACACCTCTCAAACTCCTCCCACCATGTAAATGTCGGCCCTGAGAACTGGAAGGTAGTAAAAGCCACACCACTCGACTCTAAGATCCCAGCGGTGCGAAGCATATGCTGGCACTTATCCAGAAAACCCTGGGCATCCTCACCGTTAGTACCACTGAACGTTGGAGGATGAAGCCTGCCAAATCTCTCAAGACGACGCTGCTCATCGTCTGGCATAGCTAGAACTACATAGGCTGGAGCTGGTGCAACTGGTGCGACTGGTGCTGCTGGTGCAACCGGTTGAGCTGGGACCGCTCCCGGTGTCTGCAATCCCTGAACACCCTACTTAGGTGTGCGAGCAGTGGGGGTTTGATGACCACCCCTGATCTGTGAGGTAGTTACTGCAGTAGTGGCTGAGACTACCTGAGTCAGGCCAGTGCCGACGGATAATATCTGAGCTAAAGCCTCCTGGAGGACAGGAATCACAATGGGCACTGCCGGTGCCTGAACAGGTGCTGCTGGAGCATCTATAGCTGGAGGCTGGTCTTGAACCGGGACAGCTGGTGGATCTACAGGTGCTTCCCTCGCTGGTCTGCCTTGACCATGACCACGACCGCGCCCACGGCCTCTAGTGGGAGGTAATGGTGGTCGTCCACCACGTCCGGTAGCATCGGTTCTCGCCATCTGCGAGAGAATAGAATACATAAGTTTAGTTCTCGGATCAACAAAGCCGCACGACAGGAGTTTCAAGAATATGAAGTGTTTCCTAAAGGTTCTGCAGCGTCTCGAGGATAAATACAGAAGTCTCCGTACCGATCCGCGAGACTCTACTAAACCGGCTCATGACTCGTGAGGCCTAGGAACCTAGGCTCTGATACCAACTTGTCATGACCCAAACCCCGGTCGTGATGGCGCCCAGCATAATTGCTAGGCATGCCCGACCATTGAACGCTCTCAACCCAAGTACGAAAACTCATTACTAATTAATTGAGTCAATTTAGCATTTAACAAGATTAATAATCCGATAGCAAAAGAACAATACGGAAAAAAAAACCATAGTAACTGTAAAAAAACCTCCCAACAAATCTGGGGTCACGAGTCTAGAGCCTCTAGTTACAGCTGAGTAGTAAATCCACAAAAGTAAAAAAGTCTGGGATGTGAAAATCAAAAGAGATAGGGGGAGGAGTCGGGTCCTGCGGACGCTTGGCAGCTACATCGACAACTCCTGAGAAAAATTTGGAGAACAACAACAACTCTACTAAGTCTTCGGAACACCTGTATCTGCACACATGGTGCAGGGAGTAAAGTGAGTACTCCTACTCAGTGAGTAATAAACATATATATTGACTGAAGATAAGAAATCACGATATATTACAATATAAAGCTAATATCGGCAATCCAGCAAATATAACAGTGAAATAGAAATAAACAAGGGTAGGTAGATCAAATAAATACCAATGCATGAATGCAATGCAATGCACATGACCGCTGTGGCGCGCAGCTCGATCCATTTTGGTATCCGCGCTCACTGTGGGGGTTCAGACTCCAGAGGGGCTCCTACAGCCCTAGCGCAATATCATCATCACATTGTTGTGGCGTGCAGCCCGATCCGTACTCAGTCAAGAATATGCAAGTGAGCCACTAGGGCAATGTCAATAATAGCTCTTAGCTCCAAAACATCAGAAAATGTAGTTTTTTTAAATCTTAGAAATATGATTGAACATTTCAAAACAGTGTTTAACTCAGGATTGAAATAATTTAACATGCTAAGTATCATGGAAACAATGATAATAATCCTTAAAGGATTCAAGTAATCGTCACAAAGCCCAAATATATCCAAAAATCCAAGTAGGATGATTACCAATCAATCTATAGTCAAGAACATAGTATGAACATCAGTCGGGACGGACTAAGGCATAGTCCCCAATCACAAACGACCCCGCAGTCGTCATAGAGTACGTGTCTCGCCTCAATATAGCGTCACAATGCGATATACCGGGGTTTCAAACCCTCAGGTCATCATCTATATCTATTACTCACCTCACGCCAGCCATAAGTCTAGCTCTCTATGCCTTTTCCTCTCGAATCAACCTCCTCGCATGCCGAATCTGATCAAAACCACAAGGAATACATTACTATTGGTCAAAGAAATTTAACCCAATCGAAAATACTCAAAAAATACCAAAAATCTCGAAGTTGGCAAAACCTGAGCCCTGTGCCACTTCTCAGAAAATTACAAAATTTACATCACCAGAAACCTCGTCTCTCCACGAGTTTACCCATAACAAATTTACCAAAATCAGAGTCCATTTGACCCTCAAAATTCAAATTTTAACTAAGAATTTTTCTCAAGCCCTAACAACCCCCTTTTTGATGAATTTCCACCAATTTACATGTCAATTCCACCATAAACTTGAATAATTAGGCCAAGGGACTTACCTCCAATCGATTCTCAGTCAAAACCCTCAAAAATTCTCGCCCAAAGCTCTCCAAGTCGCTAAAAAATTGTGGAAACTACCTCTTGCTTGCGGATGAAATATAACATTTAAACCCTTTCTGTCCACCGTTGTTTTTCACTTCTGCAATCCCGCTTCTGTGGCCAAAACCCCGCTTTTGCGGTCTTCATTTAAAAATCCAACTTCCGCTTATGCGACTAGGATCTCGCTTCTGCGGATTGCCCAAAATTGCTTCTGCGGCTAAATGTCCGCTCCTGCGGACCCGCTAATGCGAACCACGCTCTCCTTCTGCGGAACTTCTCATCTCCACACGAAAATCGCTTCTGCGCTCCATTACCCACTTCTGTGGAACCGCTTCTGTGGTCCATTTCTGCAGAAGCAAAAATACCAGATGGCAGCAAAAATGAACCAGCAGCAAAAACTTCAAAACTATCGTTTACTCACCCGAACTCACCCCGAGGCCCCCGGGACCTCAACCAAAAATACCAACACATCCTAACACCTCATTAAAACTTGTTCCAACCCTCAAAACACATCAAACAACGTTAAAACCCTTAAATCACATCAGATTCAAGCCTAAGTTTTTTAAAACTTCTGAATTTCTCAATCGATCAAAAACCTGACCAAATGTCACGCCCCAAATTCCGAGGAGCGCGACCGGTGCTCAACCGAGTAAACCTGACTGGGCAAGCCTGTTAGGTTGCATGCATACTACCCAACCCAACTGATAATTAAATAAGGGATGGACTTTATTAAAATACTTAGTAAGTATTCTATTAACAATTCCATTTCATTTCCATTAGCCGCTTAAATCATAATTATCAAATATTACAAGTTTTGTAAATCATTGCCAAATATCAACATTTCGATCTTAATTTCCAATACCCAACACAACCCACAACCTGTCTACAGAGCCTCTAAGTATAACTGAAGAATAATACAGAAATGCCAACAACAAGGCTCCGGCTATACCTTATACAAATACAGAAATAAAACTCCGGGAAGAATAGCGGCATAAGCCATGCAAGGCCCCGAGGGGAAGGGGGTCTCACCAATATAGCCGATGGAAAGTAGAGGAGGTGCTACTGCCGGTGGACTGAAGTGCCTGCTATAGCTCCACCTACAGTCATAACACGAATGTAGCGCCCCAGGCAAAAAGGGACGTCAGTACATTTGAATTGTACTGGTATGTATAACAAACCTTACCCTGAGTAACCTCAAGCCATACACAAGTATTGAACAATAGAAGGAAGCAACAATTGAGTACACACAAGGAAGACAA
>MU733634.1:15383-60945 GCA_026770625.1 Nicotiana glauca
GTACCCACAAGGAAGACAATCACGACAAAAAAGTTAACAAACTCTCCTTTCCCCATCATCATTTCCACATTTTCAATTTCACAATGTTCTCATATTTCATTTCAATAGTGATATCGATCACTTTTTCCACCCTTATTACATCGGCCACCCTTATCACCACAACCCTCACCTTATTACTTCGTTTTGCGGCGCGCAACCCGATCCCACCGTACATTTCACAATTCACAAACAACACAACCACAACAACAATTCATATAGAACAACAACAATAATAATTCACAAGGACAACCGCAACAACAATTCACATAAGGTTTAGGTGACTATCCACATCATTTCCATCTTTTTCAACAGCCCGTTATACCATTTAGAGCACAACAATAGTTCTCCACGACTATCCACAAGGGATGTTATCACAGTTATTTCAATTTCACCAATTACGATTCCCCTCTATCATATGTTCCACAGTCCTTGCCGCATAACACATTCACAATCACAACTTAGTTTATTGCCATTTACTTGCACAATCATATCGGATGTCTTAACCAACAACGCATAAGGTACAATATGTACATGAATTCACAAATAGTTCACACAAGTAAACACATCCTGTTCACAAGAGTTTAACTTTACAACTAATTCATGGAAACATCACATACCAAGTATTTGAACACCAAACAGGGCGATTTTACAAAGGTTAAGGTTAGCCATACATACCTGAAGCTGGATTCCTTTCTAATTCCTACTTCTAACTCACCAAAATAATCTAGAAACGTTAATATAGTACACGAATCAATACACATAACTTAGAATTGAAGTTCACAATTGTTAGTCAAACTCATTTAGGTTATCAACCCCTCTTTGCATACTTCTTTACTCCTACCTAATCCCTCCTACTAGATTTTAGGTTTTAAAGAACATGCATGTGTACTTAAACTTCCATTTTCAAGGATAAGTTCATGAGAATTCCCCCTTTAATTAAAAGTTTAAAATCAATGAAAAAGGGTTGGGGATTCTACCTGCAAGAGTGGAGATGAATACAAGTAGTTGAAATTTTTCGGGCTTGGATGACTTTGGAAAACCAGTTGAAGAGGATGAGACTCTCTCTCTCAAGAACCCTCTCTTCCTTCTCTCTAGTTCTACCCAGAAAATGTGTAAAAATGAAGTGTTGGGTTGTTTTATTGAAGAAGAGATCGGGATGAAAAATTAGAAAATCTAGAGCCAAGTCGGGTCTGCAGTCGCACTCTGCGATCGCAGAGTGGAAATGCGGTCCGCATAATGGACAGCAGAAGTGCTCCAAAAACTTGAATTCTCTGCCTGGGTTTGCGACAGAAATGCGGTCCGCATTTCAGTTCTACGGTCGCATAATGTGCCGCAGAATTGACCTCCACAAATCCCTGAGGAACTTATGCGATGATTATGCGGTCCGCATATTGATTATGCGATCGCATAGTGGACCGCATTTCAACTTCAATTTTGACAATTCTTCTGCTTCACTCTGCGGCAGGAATGCGGTCCGCATAGCTGATATGCAACCGCCTTCTGGACCGCATAAATGACAATTTTCTGAAAACTTGATTCTTTTGATTTTTAAAGCTTAGATCACTACCAAGGGTCCGATCCGCGGCGAGCTTGCGGATCTACACATTGCTAACACATATTTGGACCTTGGCACTATGAGCTACTAGGTTTTAAGCACAAAATTTTACGGGGCCTTACACCAAAACACCTCCGAATGACCTGAAGCGTTACACACATATCCAAAATAACCTAACGGAGCTACTGCAACTTTCAAAATTTAATTTCGATCCTCGGATCAAAATCTTACCTATAAATCGGATTTCGCCAAAATACTAACTTTGCCAATTCAAGCCTAATTCTACACCGGACCTCCAAATTAACTTCCGTTCACGCTCCTAAGTCAAAAACCACCTCCCAAAACTAACCAAAACACCAAAATTCACATCCAAGCCCTCTAACTCATAAGTCAACATCTAGTTGACTATTTCCAAACCCAGCTTTCCTTAAAGAGACTAAGTGTCTCTCTTCCTATCCAAACTAATCCAATTCGACTCTAACTCACTCGATGACAATAATGGAACATGCAGAAGAAATAATTGGGGAAAATGGAGCTATAATACATGAGACGACGGGCCGGGTCGTTACAGAATAGAACTCCCTAGAAGCTTCTAGATAGGATTCAAAGTGAAATTTCAGGAAGTTAGTACTATAACTTGGGCAATAAGGCATTAAATAGTTAAATACTGAAAATAAAAGAGGGACTTGGGAGTAAAACAAAGAGTTGAAGATTTCCCTTAGTTGTGCCCATAAAAGGGCATTCCTAATGCCTTAATCCATAAGTTTCAACCTCTAAAAATTCCCCCCAAAATAGTGTTCTACAAGTTTCACGGATCTGAAATTCGAATTTCAAATCCAAATCCTAGATCTAGTTCTCCAAAAAACCAAAAACAAACAAAACAACAAAAAACTTAAAAAAGGTACTGTTACATCGATTCTCTTAGATTAATTGCAAGTTTTAGCAGTTAATTCGAGTGCCTAGTGTCCATATTCAATTTTAAGTTCGTTTTGGGTTTATTTAAGCTATTTTGGGTTGTTTCTAGCTGCTGAAACTTAGAAGTTGTCCTGATTGTGATTTAGAGTCAGTTTGAAGTTTGATCGAGTCTGTTTGGGTAGTTTCACTAGTTGATTGTTCATTTGCCGGTCATCCCTGGGTCATAGTGGTGCTATTTTGTTTTTCAATTGATCCTATTGCTGTATTGCTGTTAGATTGCATTTGATGAATATTGTTACTGCTGCTGACTTCTCCTTCTTTCTATTTTGGTTCGAATTCCAGGTACAAGTCCTAAACTCCTGACAATATGTAAGTGAGTTGACGAATTAAATGGAAAGGGCTTATTTAGCTTCTCTGCTTGCTGCTCCTGTTCTTCTCTGCCTTCTCCTACATATTAATTCATAGTTTAGCTCATTTAAAGTTGAATAGCAAATGCTGTAATTACACTAGGACAATCTGTATAACTGGACTGAAAAACTGGGCTGTATCTGGACTGTATGAACTGTTGTCTCTCAAATCTGTATAGGCCCTTTGATTCGAACATTAGTTGTGAGCAATTTCATGTTAGGTTGATAGAATAGTTCATGTTAGTTTTAGTTAATTTCCTGTTAGTTACTTCATATATCTATTTTAAAGTGACTCAGTAACGAGATAAAACCTCTAGTAGTTATTTTCATTTTCAATCTGTAGTATAACTATTTTAGGGACTGTTTTGGATTGTGTTGAACTTCAGTAGAAGGAAATATCATGTTCAGTGATAGTAGATTATAGATTTGTTTAAGTTTTCATGCTTAATTAGGTAGTAGATATCATATATGAACACATAATCATAATCATAGATAAATATGTTGATTTAGATATTGGATTTAAATTTGGGTCTCGGCATGTTGATTCACAAATGAGAAAAGCACGGTCCAGTCAAGTAAGATTCTGAAGTTGACTTTAAGCTTTCTAGTTTTACTAAATGATTTGAAATGGCTGTAGCATAGTGATCGTTTGAATTCAATTTTGTTCCATGATCAATATTAGAGCTTGTTTCAATTTGAACCTTGTTTTTGGGCTCAAACGCAAGGCCCAGCTGAAGAAATAGCCAGGCCCATCTCCCCTTGTAATTCAGTTAATCCGAAGCCTGTGCAACTCAGCTTATACTCAGCTCCAATATCTTAATTGGGCCCAGGCCCAGGCCTAGCATTTGTGAATAGCCTGGCAAGGCTGGTATTGTTCTCCTATTTCCTGGGCCGCTTTCAAAGCCCAAAATTGCTGAGGGTATGAATCTATGTGAGTCCAGGGACCCAAACACAATAGTTCTTAAACAATGTTAATTAATTAGGGCCTTTTTCTTTATTTTTAAAGACAATACATAATAGCAAATTGTAGTTGCTCTATGTTTTTTTATTAAAAAATAAATAAAAATGAGGTGCGCCGCACTAAACAGAACCATACATTGTGTGTCCCTCTTAATTAAAATAAAAAATATGTTAGATCTCGGGACGTGCCATTTAGCAAATTTCATGGCCTCCCGCAAAGTTAATAATATGTTAGTTGCTTTAAGTCTAACATTTAATAATATTACTTTCTAAAACTCGGGTGCACATTTATGTGACCCAAATCCAAATTCCAACGAAGTCGAAATGCGTCAAAACCGCGGGTGCATTTATGTGACGTGGTTCGAGACGTATTTTCACGACGTTGCAATTCTCTTAAAAAATAATAATAAAAGTGGTTCAAAGTTAAAAGGCACATAGATTAAAATATTTTTTAAAATCAGATAAATAAGCTAAATATGACAGTTGAGCGACCGTGCTAGAACCACGGAACCCGAGAATGCCTAACACCTTCTCCCGGGTTAACAAAATTCCTTACTGGGATTTCTGGATCGCGGACTATTAAATAGAGTCAATAATTTCCTCGATTCGGGATTTAACTGGTGACTTAGGACACCACTAATCTCCCAAGTGACGACTTTGAATCCTAATAAACAAGTCCCGTTTCGATTGTACTTTAATTGGAAAAACTCCTTTATGCCCTTTCGGGTGTAGGTAAAAAGGAGGTGTGACAGCTCTAGCGACTATGCTGGGGACTCAAACCCAGAACTTCGGTTCAGGGTTTAAGTATTCGAGCTTAGAATAATTGTTGTGTTTTGATTTATCTTATTTTCCTACATGTTTCATGCTAAGTGTGCTAGATGCTTTACCGCTTTGATATTATCTGAGCTGTATATAAACTGTGTCGAAACCGTTCTTTTCTCACCTCGGGGGATGTGCTTACTGGCTGAGACTCTCTATTCTGTTAGTGTCATACCCTGAAATAAGAAAAAGGTCGGACAAGTTACTAAGCCGGATGGCCTTTTTGTTCCCAGTACGTAGCCCCCTCCTCGACTCGAGTTGTCCGCTCGGGTACACAGTCTAGAACACATACCCAGGTTTTGAACCTAGAATAACTTGACTTCATGTTGGATCCCTAGTAGGAACGCTTATTTGCATCACATGCATATGACATAGGGGACTCAACACAGGGGTTGGGTCCGTCTAGGACAGGTAACCTGAAATGAAATAGACCATCTTGATGCATCTTACGTGTTGTGTGTACATTTATTTATCTTGGACTCGCATGCTGACCAGCTTTGATATTTGGGAAAAGTTGAAAAAGAGAAAAATAACAGTGTAGAGGGTTAATTACCTATTTTAGGAAAAATCAATGTCCAAGTAGTGCCGAAACTCTGCTGGATTTTTGAGAAAAATGAAGGAAGAAAGAAAAGTGTTTTTATTTTAGTTTGTTATTTTCCAATGAAGAAAATAGTTTTATTTTCAAAATAGTTTGCTTGTTTGCCACTGAAAAAAAAAATATAAAAAGAGTCTTGTTTTCAGAAATGGTGCATTTGCCAACAAAAAAGAGTTTTTTTTTCGAAAATAGTTGATTTTTATTTGCCCGAACTACGCCAGTTTGATTCTCACAGGGTGTGAGATAAGTAGGCAACCCTCATCGGGTCCAACTTCCCTTTTGCAAAAATAACCCAAAATGAAATTTTTTTTGTTTTAACTGTAAATAATTAAGGTGATGCCATTCTTGCCAAAAATAGTTGAATGTCCCTAAAAGGGCACTAGAAGGCTGCTTTTGCGAGAACAACCACCTTTGGTTATTTTTCAAGGTTTTGGCCGGTTAGCCAACACAGCCTTAAAATCTTCGTCCCCGAGGTGCTAAAAGGCTGTATGAGCAAAACCGGGTCTTTGTTCTTAATTTGGAGAAAAAGAAAAGTGTCAACTTTGTTTTTGAGTCAAATGAGTCTTGATTTTTGCTTAATCACCTTAATAAATGTGCAGAATGAGCACGAGCCCAAGTGTGCCAATAACAGTTAGGAACAAGATCCATTTGGAGTCTGTCAGTTTATCTCGGAGTCTGTATTTTCTTTTTTATGTGGGATAGTTGTTCTTCGAGTCTGTAGTTCGTCTTTCATCAGAGTCTGTTACTTCTTGTTTGAGTCTGATCATTTTTGAATTTTTGTAATCAAAGTTTGTCTTGTTATGAAAAATTGAAAATTTCAAAAAAATGTTTTATTGTTTATTTACCTTTCATCTGCAAGAACGACGCTTGGTCTGATTCATGCGGGGTCATGATACGTAGGCAATCTCCATAGGATTTGACCATAACCAAATGAAAAAGAGAAAAAGAAAGGAGAGGAATAACAAGAGAGAAAATGAAAGAAAAAAGCGGAAACAAAGAAAAACACAACAAGAGAGAAAATAAAATAAAAAAAAGAGAATAAGAAACCAAAAGAAAGAAACAATGGCAAAACAATGAAAAAAAAGAGAGAAAAATGGGAAAACCGAAAAAGAGAAGTTAGCAATTAGAAATAAGGAAAAGCCGGGATGACGCAAGCAGTCAAGCAAATGCATAATAAAAATGGTTAACTGCTTATGTGCATTCATTCCCAAATGTGCGGTTACCAATATGTTAAATGCCTTAACGCTGACGTGATGGCTTCATTTTTGTTATATTCATAGCAGAAATGTGGTTGGTTTGTGGCTTTAAAGTGGTAATTTCTTCTCTACAACAAAAAGGCAAAAGGTAATGGCAGGTAACAACAGAACTGGGTTGGCCGATACTGGTGCCAGAAAGCAGTTGGTCGAACATGATAATGGATTGGTAGAAGAGGTAAAGATGTTAAGACGACACATGGTGGGCATGTATCAGGCCTGGATGATTGGGAAAACACCACCCCCGCCACCACCCAGTTTATTAGATGCTGCCCTGACCCAAACTCCGGACGCAATGCGAGGTGATCCTTCATACTCTCTAGATTCACCCGCTTATCACAGCATCCCCAACCACCCAGTAGCCCCATCACTCGTCCTCCAACTATCTTTCCCCAAAAGTGCCTTCCTATCACATCCACTTTCCCCGACATAAAACACCCACTCAAAGCTCATGACGTCCGATGTCACTCCTCAGCGGTTGCCTATAAGGGGGCTGGGGTTCCCAATTTATACAAGTAGGGTCCACGGGATGAGCCTCTTGTTGAAAATGAAAAGTTCACACGAAGGGAAGGGTGAGATAGGGTACCCAGGAAGCTGAAAGGCATAGAACAGTCCCTAATGGACAGGCAAGGAATGGGAGATCCGGGTAGCATGCATTACAAAGAACTGTCTGTGTCCCCTGACGTTCGCCTGCTCGTGGGGTTTAAAGTACCAAAATTCAACCTGCATGGTGGGTTTGGAGATCCGATAGCCCACTTGAAGGTTTATTGCAATGAAATGAGAATCGTTGGAGAAAAAGATGACTTAATGATGGCATATTTCAGTAATAGCCTAACCGGGGCAGCTTTGGAATGGCATACTCGTCAAGATGCAGGCAAGCAGCCTACATTGGGCGACATGGCTCGAGATTTTGTTCGATACTTTCAATGCAAACCAGTCATTACCCCAAACCATCCCTCCCTATCTAGAATGGAAAAGAAGCCGGAGGAAAGCTTCAAAGAGTTTGGGCTCAGTTTGAGGGAGCTGGCTGCTCGAGTCAATACCTCGATTGGTGAAGGAGAAATGGTCGAGCTTTTCTTACAAGCATAGGGGCCCACTTACTTCAGTCATTTGATCCCGGCCTTGGGTAAGCCTTTCACCGATGTGTCAAAATAAGAGAAAATGGTAGAAGAGGGAGTCAAGCCAGGAAAAATAATGAGTTGCTTGAATGACATTTAGAACATCCCAGTAAGCTCGGGTGGAAGAAAGAGAAACAGAAAAGATGATCCAATGGGCTTTCCTGATCAACACTTCCAGCCTTGACATTCTACCCGTAAATATCCTTGTGCACCAGATGACCCTCCCCAATGCTGCTTCTCCTCACATAATTCCTAAAGTCTTACCTTACTTTCCCAGTACCCAGCTCCACAAAATGCCTATCTACCTCCACGAGCGTACCGAAAACCCCCTGGATCAGGCTTTCGACCCAATCAGGCATTTAAGAACGAAAGGCTACTGAAAAGAGAAAAGGCTCTCACCCACCTTGGAGAATCATATGCCAGTTTGTTTCGAAGGTTGAAGCAATTAGACATGTTGAAGCCGATTTAGATAAAAATACCAAACCCTCAGTCAAAAACGTTTGATTTTTCTCAAAGGTGCGCATATTGCTCAGATGCCCCGGGGTATGACATAGAGAAGTGTTGGAATATGAAGAAAGAAATTCAGAAGCTTATTGATGCAGGAGGCATTGTCGTGCAAAATCCAGATGCAGCAGACACCATCCAAAGGTTGTCGCCTCTGCATAATGAGACGCACAGGGTGGGTATGACTTACATTGAAAAGGAATGTGAGAATTCTTCTAGGAGCTTCGGAGGCCCACATGCCGCTAAGCTTTCAACGCTACCAGAGGTTGATCTTGGGAACAGGTCGGTAAGAGGAACCCAAAAGCAACTTGTTAAGAACGATGTGATGAAGACTTGTGAAGTTCCTAGTATTGTTGATACATAATTCAGTGGCTAAGATACCGTGCTTGGTAATTGGAAAGACGCTCCATTTCTTGATCAGCCGGAGAGGAGCTTTAGTGGCTTAGTTTGTTGTCATTTCTGTTGCCCATGTTATTTCAAGGTTGTAATCTGGATATTTTCTTGTGACTCAAACCCTTCTATCTTTTTATTTTGTCTAGTTCCTTTGGTCGTAGTATCTCATGTAGTGTTGTCTAGGTTTGTTCTAAGGGTTGTACCCTAGTTTATTATGCTTGTTTTGCCGTCCAAACTCTTTTGCTGTTAGTCTAATGCAATTCTCTATTTTTTTTGTTATTTCTAGCCACTTTCTCTTTTTTAGTTCTTTTTACAATTCTTTTCCTGTTGGCTCTAGTGACATGCATGCATGCGTAATTCTCAGCCTCGTGTTAAAAATTAGTTTAGTCATGAAACATTGAAACAATTTTTAAGACAACAAGGGCACATGAGGGAAATAAGAGCAGACTTGAACACTTTGAGATCATTTGAAGCCCGAACCATGTGAAATTGGGGCAGATAAAACACAGAGAAAACCTATTGGACTTCATCGTGCCGCATCAAGTTGAAGCTAAAGCAATTTTGCCCGAATTGTTAGGGGTCGTTCGTGGTAAAGAAAGTGAGAGTGTTGTCCAATGATGCTTTGTATTCAACCGATGTAGAAGGTAGATGTGTGGATATGGTTACCGAGTCTGGTACGATCAAAAGATGTTGTGAATGTTTAATTGTGTTATTTGTACTTGGCATGTTTTGAAGATTGGAATGACGAAGGCATTTTGTTCTGCTATCTAAACACTTTATCCTTTGTTACCCCCTTTGAGCCTTATGTATTTTATTTTCTACCCCTCTTTCGGAAAGATCAGAAACACAAGCGTAAAAGATAAGTAAAGAAAAAGAGAAAATGAACGAATGAAAATAGAGAGAATGGAATAAGGACGAAAAAAAAGAAAGAGGAAAGAAAAAAAAGAAAAAAAGAGAAGAGAAGAAAAACAAGAAAAAAAAAGAAGAAAAGAAAAAGAAAAAGAAAAATAAAAATAAAAAGTAAATGAAAAAGAAAAAGAAAAAGAAAAAACAAAACAACAAAAAGAGAAAAAGAAAAGAAAAAAAAGAAGAGAAAGAGGAAGGAAAAGAAAAGAGAAATCACAGCAACAAAGTAATTTCTATGATCTGAACCACGTTTGACTTGATTCTGAAAGGATACGTAGGCAGCCTTTCTCTGAGGTTCAGTCACACCAAAATAAAAATCCAAAAGTCCCCAAGAAAGAAACTGGGGCAGAAATTGTGGTTGTTGTGAGAAATATGATTCCGAAAGTTGTAATTTTGAACCCATGTTGAATTTTTTTGAGCCTTTGATACCCTTTCTTCCTAACCCAATCCAAAAGCCCACATTACGGTCCAAAGAAAGAACTTCCAATCAGTCTTTGAGAGATGCCAAGTCAAGCGAGCAGATGTGAATCATATCAGGGGCAACACTTTAGTCCAAACAAAGGAAATGAAGAATGAGATAGTCTTATCGATGAGAACCCTCATGGGTACCACGAGGCGATAAAAGCTGAGAAATAAAAAATGAGAGAGTCTTATTGGTGAAAACCTTCACGGGCGCCATAAACGATGGTGAGATGAGAGAAAGACCAAAATGAGAGAGGCTTGATGGTAAAAACCCTTCGGGCACTACAAGTCGAATAAGGATTGTGAACCAGATTGGGTGAGCGGAGCATTGAAGCCCAGTTTCACGGTGAAAGGGTACAACAAGAGCTGAACATCAGATTTGCTAAATAGAGTAGGTTGCAGGTGCATGTCAAGGGCCTTAGAGTCGGTATCCACATCCGATAGGTTTCTTCTTTGTAGTTTTCTTGTTGGGAATAATCTCTTTCATTGTCCTTCTACTCTGTTCCTTTTGTCTTGTTTACTTCCTCCTCCTGAATCTGTTTGGTCATAACAAGTGAGAAATGACTTCAAAATCTGCCACCAAGATTTCCAATTGAACAAAACGGGATCTGGTGAGCACATTAAAGCGTCAAGTTAGGAACGAACAACAGGCACACTGAGTTGGAAACAATCAACATTCTTTAGGATCCTTGTGAAATAAAAAGTCTTGGTATATGTCAATTCATGAATGATACAACAAATGAAGGGTTAGGGCGAACAGATCAAAGGTATTTCCTATGATAATCTTGATAAAAAGGTGTTAAACCAGTGACGAGTAGGATATTCCTAGCAGAAGTCAAAGTTATCATGGCAAATGGGGGAGCTGTAGACCTCAAGGACCGGACCAGGGGTTTAAGTCAAGAAAGAACAACATACATCTTGAGTGGGTGGCAATTGACGTGCTTTGGAATTTGTGTGAAATACAAGGTTTTGGTACGTATCAATTCAAGAACAATACAACAGATGGAGGGTGTTAGGTGAACGGATCAAAGGTATTTTTGGTGAAACACGAAAGGTTTGGTACATATCAATTCATGAACAATGAAACAAGATGTAGGGTGTTTGGTGAACGGATCAGAGATACTCTTTGTGTCAAGGGTAACAAAGAAAGTGGTTAGTCAATAAACAAGCAAGGTCTTCGAGTGGGAATCAGTTATCGTGACAAGTGAAGGAGCAACAGACCTCAAGGCCGAGGCCAGTGGTTAAGTCAAGAAAGAATAGCATATACACGGAGTGGGGGCAATGGGCGTGCTTTGGGATTCATGTGAGACAAAAAGGTTGGGGATGTGCCAGTTCATGCAATGCAAATAGAGGATATTGGGTCTGAATGGAGAAAAGGTATTTTATATGATGAGGACGACAGAAAAAAGGGGTTAGTCCATAAACAAGCAAGGTCTTCGAGTGGGAATCAGTTATCAGGGCAAGTGAGGGAACAATAGATCTCAAGGTCAAGGACATTGATTTAAATCAGGAAAGAGCAACATGCGCGCTGAGTTGGTAACAATCAATATGCTTGGGAGTCCATGTGAAACACAAAGGTTTGGTAAATGTCGGTATGAGCGGCGCAACAGATAGAGGGTATTAGGTCTGAACGAGAAGAGGTATTTTCTGGGTTAAGGTCTAGAAAGGAAGTGGTTAGTCCGGGAACAAGCAGGGTCTTCGAATGAAAATCAGTTATCATGACAAGTGAAGAAGCAACATACCTCAAGGCCGAGGCCAGTGGTTAAGTCAAGAAAGAACAACATATACACGGAGTGGGGGCAATGGACGTGCTTTGGGATTCATATGAGATACAAAGGTTGGGGAGATGCTAGTTCATGCAATGCAAATAGAGGATATGGGGTCTGAACGGAGAAAAGGCACTTTATGTGATGAGGACGACAGAGAAAGGGGTCAGTCCATAAACAAGCAAGGTCTTTAAGTGGAAATCAGTCATCATGGGAAGTTGAAGGAGCAATCGCCCTAAAAGTCAAGGCCACAAACCAACCACCACTTTTTTTAAACTGACAAGATCTTTCTTTGATTGAAACAGGGGCAGAGATTTTGTTCATTTTGGAGAAACCCACCTCAAGGAAAGGCAGGCAACAGGCATGTTTGACGGTAAGTTTTCAGGATCTTCCTGGAAAATGGAACTTAGTTTAAATTTCAAAACAATCATGAGTAGTATAATTTAGCATAAGTGTACCCCAAAAGAAATATAAGTTGGTTGCAAAGTTTGCATGTTTAAGACAGGATTCAGTTAGGGATTTTCAGGACCCTCCTGAATAATGGGATGTAGTTTTAAGGTTTGCTTAGATAACAAGATATAGCGGAAGTCGTACCTTCAGTAGATTAGCTTAGGTTAAAATTGTCTCTTAACTAGAAGTTGTCAAGACCCTCCTGGATAATGGGGAGTTGCTTAAGACTTTTTTAAACAACAAATGTAGTGGGAGTAATACCTTTAGAGGGTATAACTTAGGTTCATAATTATTAAAAGTGGTCAGGACCTCCCTGGATAATAGGACTTAGCTTTCAAATTCTTATACTAGTCGGTAGAACAATTCAGTTGAACACTCACCTATGTGCCCAGCTACCAAACTGGGGCAGGAAATTTTCTTTACTTTTTTCTATTTTTTTTAAAATCAGATACCCATTCGGAGAACAGGGAGAAATATCAAGTGTTGAAGTCGGGAGCCCGCCCGTATAACAAAGGCACATATTTTCAAGTTTTGAAGTCGGGAGCCCGCCTGTATAACAGAGGCATGTATTTCAAGTTTTGAAGTCGGGAGCCCGCCCGTATAACAAAGGCATGTATTTTCAAGTTTTAAAGTCGGGAGCCCGCCCGTATAACAGAGGCATATATTTTCAAGTTTTGAAGTGAGGAGCCTGCCTGTAACAGAGGCATATATTTTCATGTTTTGAAGCCGGGAGCCCGCCCGTATAATAGAGGCATGCATTTTCATATTTTGAAGTCGGGAGCCCGCCCGTATAACAGAGGCATGCATTTTCATGTTTTGAAGTCGGGAGCTCACCCGTACAACACATGCATGCATTTTCAAGTTTTGAAGTCGGGAGCCAGCCCCGTAGAACAGAGGCATGTATTTTCAAGTTTTGAAGTTGGGAGCCCGCCCGTAGAACAGAGGCATGTATTTTCAAGTTTTGAAATCAGGAGCCCACCCATAGAACAGAGGCATGCATTTTCAAGTTTTGAAGTCGGGAGCCCGCCCGTAGAACAGATGCATATATTTTCAAGTTTTGAAGTCGGGAGCCCGCCAGTAGAACAGAGGCATATACTTTCAAGTTTTGAAGTCGGGAGCCCGCCCGTAGAACAGAGGCATATATTTTCAAGGTTTGAAGTCGGGAGCCCGTCCGTAGAACATAGGCATATATTTTCAAGTTTTGAAGTCGGGAGCTCGCTCGTATAACAGAGGCATGTATTTTCAAGTTTTGAAGTCGAGAGTCCGCCCGTAGAACAGAGGCATGTATTTTCAAATTTTGAAGTCGGGAGCCCATCCGTAGAATAGAGGGATACATTTTCAAGTTTTCAAGTCGGGAGCCCACCCGTATAACAGAGGAATACATTCAATATCAGCAGTCTGAAGGAAAGAACAAGCATATCAGTTTACAATTCGAAGCAACAACCATGGATTTCGCCGAGAGAACACAAGACAACAAGGCAACAAGAAATACAAAGGCAAGTGTGAAGAATCTAGATAGGATTTTTGTAATTCGTAGATCATAGCTTAGACTAGCTTTTTTTATTTTGACATGGTGTAATAAGGGAGGTCAGCAAGTAGTAGCAGCAGCAACATCAGTGAAATCACAGCTTTATGGTAGTCCCAGCTACCAGACATTTCCAAACTACACTGACTTGATTCCTTTTTTCAGCTAAGGATATGCAGGCAGCCTCAGAAGCAGGGTGCGGTCAGATCTTTCAAAAATGCTTCACACGGAGTATTCGAACGAGCAAAAATCACTCGAATCTGCTCACTTATCTTTGCACGGAAACTCTTCGTGTTCCCGAGCAAAGAAGGGCAGCTGTGAGCACGTGATATTTGCCCTATATGAATTACTCCCACAAATTCAAACAAAATGATTTCTTTCATTATTTTGCAATTTTGTGGATTTTTGTGACATTTTATGTTAATTGTTTGCATTTTTGTTTGTGCATTTTAATTAATAAAAAATATAAAAAATATACTTGACATTTGCATCTAGGGTTTAATTTCATATTTTAGGATTAATTAGTAATTAAGTTACTTTATAAAGAAGAAAACGAAAAAAATAGTTCTTTTGCATTTATACTTTTAATTTGTCTTAGTTTGCATTTAAATTAGTAATTAGTGTAGTTAGAAATTAAGTAATATAATTTTAGAGTCAATTTGGGTTTTTACTTTTAATTTGGCATTTAATAAACATCAGAAATAATATAAATGAAATATAAAAAGAGGAAAAGAAAAGAAAATAATTGAAAAATTAAAAGAAAAGCATGGTCTTAGTAAAATGCCCAAATTTTGGGCCAAATGTATCAGCCCAAGTACAATCTAGCCCAAGACCCGTCCAAACCAGGCCCAAACACCGCCTCAGTCCAGTCCCGACCCCGTCCCCCATGAAACGACATCGTTTGGTTAAGTTTTAATCTTGACCGTCGATGTTTATCGATCCAACAGACAGGAAGCCCACATTCAATAACATATAACGGTCGGACAAGCCTCACTACACCCCAAAACCCTCGTCTTCCTCACCCCAACCCAGAACATGTAATGCCGCCGCCGAATATCGCCTCACGGTGGCGGCCGGTTTCCAACCTCGTCCAAAATCACACCATAACTCCCCCTCGCCATCCTCAGCATGAATTCAACTTTGGTTTTCTCCAAATCCCCGTCAAGGTGTCTGAATCTTCAAATACGTGGACGCTGCCTCCGCCGCCTACGGCGGCGCCACTTCCAAACTCATCCAAACTAACACCCCTGAACCACCTTGTTCCCCTCTTTCCAAACGCCAAAATCACGTCCCTCGAATCCCCGCCGAACTTCTCGACTCTCCGATCAAAGTTCCGGTCAAAATCCTAAATTCCCCAAACCTCACCAAATTGATGCCACGTGACTTCCTCACTTCCTTCATGTTGAATCCATCGTTAGGCACATTCAAACCTCACTGGAGATATCCAAATTTCAAATCTGAGAAGCGATAGAGTTGGAGACTCTGTATCAGTAAGTTTCTTTATTGTTTTGTTTTAATTTCTTCCCCTGGGCTATTTTACTTTGGTTTTCTGTTTGTTTTATTATTTTTGTTCATGTCATCTTGTGTTAAATTCTAATAATCAGTAACAGGAATTCCTTCTTTTAATTTTGTTATGTTTCTCTATTAGGAAAATTGGTTTAAGCATGTTTGCTTGTGTTAATCCATAATTAGTGTTCTAGGATTGTTTAGTCTGATTAGTTTAGTTTAATAATGGGATTAATATTTCTGTCTGTTCCTGAATTTTTCTTCTATTTACCAGTATTAGATTACTTTTTGTTTTGATGTCGTTCTTTGTTAATGGTAGTTGGTAATCTTAAATTCAATAGTTAGCTAGATTTAAGAGTTGTGTTTGAATCTGGTTCTTGCTGACTAAATTGTAGAATAATTAGTCTGGCCTTAATTAATTAGAGAATTTAGGGTAATTAGCATAAGTTGGTAATTTTAGGAACAATTCAGGGATACTGCAGGTATTTTCACTTAAGGAATATTGTGGTGATAGAGAATAGAATTCCCTAGAAGCTTCTAGATAGGGTTCAAAGTGAAATTTCAGGAAGTTTGTAATATAACTTGGGTAATAAGGCAGTAAATAAGGGACCGAATAGTTAAATACTGAAAATAAAAGAGGGATTTGGGGATAAAACAAAGAGTTGAAGGCTGCCTTTAGTTGTGACTATAAAAGGGCATGCCTAGTGCCTTAATCTATAAGTTTCAACCTCTAAAAGTTCCCCCCAAAATAGCATTCTACAAGTTTCAGGGATCTGAAATTCGAATTTCAAATCCAAATCCTAGATCTAGTTCTCCAAAAAACCAAAAATAAATAAAACAAAAAACTCAAAAAAAAAAGGGTACTTTACATCGATTCTCTTAGTTTAATTACAGGTTTCTAGAGTCCAGATTCAATTTCAAGTTTGTAAGTCCTAAACTCCTGGCAATCTGTAAGTGAGTTGACGAATTAAATGGAAAGGGCTTATTTAGCTTCTCTGCTTGCTGCTCCTGTTCTTCTCTGCCTTCTCCTGCGTATTAATTCATAGTTTAGCTCATTTAAAGTTGAATAGAAAATGCTGTAATTACATAGGACAATCTATATAACTGGACTGAAAAACTGGGCTGTATCTGGACTGTATGAACTGTTGTCTCTCAGATCTGTATGGGCCGTTTAATTCGAACATTAGTTTTGAGCAATTTCGTATTAGGTTGATAGAATAGTTCATGTTAGTTTTAATTAATTTCCTGTTAGTTACTTCATATATCTGTTTAAAAGTGACTCAGTAACGAGATAAAACCTCTAGTAGTTATTTTCATTTTCAATCTGTAGTATAACTATTTTAGGGACTGTTTTGGACTGTGTTGAACTTCAGTAGAAGGAAATAACGTATTCAGTGATAGTAGATTATAGATTTGTTTAAGTTTTCATGCTTAATTAGGTAGTAGATATCATATATGCACACATAATCATAATCATAGATAAATGTATTGGTTTAGATATTGGATTTAAATTTGGGTCTCGGCATGTTGATTCACAAATGAGAAAAGCACGGTCCAGTCAAGTAAGATTCCGAAGTTGACGTTAAGCTTTCCAGTTTTACCAAATGATTTGAAATGGCTGTAGCATAGTGATCGTTTGAATTCAATTTTGTTCCATGATCAATATTAGAGCTTGTTTCAATTTGAACTTTGTTTTTGGGCTCAAACGCAAGGCCCAGCTGAAGAAATAGCCAGACCCGTCTCCCCTTGCAATTCAATTACTACGAAGCCTGGGCAGCTCAGCTTATACTCAGCTCCAACATCTTAATTGGGCCGAGGCCGAGGCCTAGCATTTGTGAACAGCCTGGCAAGGCTGGTATTGTTCTCCTGTTGCCTGGGTCGCTTTCAAAGCCCAAAATTGCTGATGGTCTGAATCTATGTGAGTCTAGGGACCCAAACATAATAGTTCTTAAACAATGTTAATTAATTAGGGCCTTTTTCTTTATTTTTAAAGACAATAAATAATACCAAATTGTAGTTGCTCTAAGTTGTTTTTAAAAATAAAATAAAAATAAGGTGCGTCGCGCTAAACAGAACCATACATTGCGTGGCCCTCTTAATTAAAATAAAAAATATGTTATATCTCGGGACGTGCCATTTAGTAAATTTTATGGCCTCCCGCAAAGTTAATAATATGTTAGTTGCTTTAAGTCTGACATTTACTAATATTACTTTCTTAAACTCGGGTGCACATTTATGTGACCCAAATCCAAATCCCAACGAAGTCGAAATGAGTCAAAAAATGCGGTGTATTTATGTGACGTGGTTCGAGACGTGTTTTCACGATGTTGCAATTCTCTTAAAAAATAATAATAAATGCGGTTCATAGTTAAAAGGCACATAGATTAAAACATGTTGTAAAATCAGATAAATAAGTTAAATATGACAGTTGAGCGACCGTGCTAGAACCACGGAACCCGGGAATGCCTAACACCTTCTCCCGGGTTAACAGAATTCCTTACCCAGATTTCTAGATCGCGAACTGTTAAACAAAGTCAATAATTTCCTCGATTCGGGATTCAACCAGTGACTTGGGACACCACTAATCTCCCAAGTGGCGACTCTGAATCTTAATAAACAAATTCTGTTTCGATTGTCCTTTAATTGGAAAAACTCTTTTACGCCCTTTCGGGTGTAGGTAAAAAGGAGGTGTGACACCACATAACTTAAACACATGCAGTGATAACTTCTATTTACATCAGCTGCCCGCAACAACCAAATACCGTTAGAAAACCTGTTATTAGCCAAAATCTCATTCCAACACTTTCATATACTACCAACGATAATTGAAACACGCAATAAACCATAACTATTTCTCCGATCAACCATTCATGAGGCGATTTCTCCTCTTGCAATTACCATAGAAAATTTTGAACCGAACCTCGATGTTTACCCATCAAACATGACAAAATCGAATCCGTTTTTTTAATCCATTAATGACCCCAATGATCACTTCGAATCCAACATAGCACTCTGGTGACATGACACGTCAATACAGGCCTAAGCCACAACTTGCATAATTAGCACACCAATAAGAAACGGTCTGAATATACTCAAATCATGAAAATGACCCCAAGCGAAAGAGTTGTACCTCAAGTTCATCAGTACCATCATAACACAAGGCTGAGACCCTGTCTCACATAATAGAAGTAGAACACATGAATCTACACCAAAAGGTCGTATCTCCACATAGCCTCACTACAATGCGCGATCCTATCCAAACACTGATGCATATGAAATAACTCAAGTCACTATGATCAAAATCAACAACCATGCACAATTGATGTCTGGAACCAAAGCAGATCATTACACCCAAGGTGAAATAAATAACATACACCAGGCAACCCGATAGGTCATAACTGATACTCCATTCACCGAGCAACACCCAATTACTCTTCTTGCTCTACTTCCACTATGAATTCCCAATAGAACCGCACCAAACGTGCCCATAACCAACAAATCATAACATCCCAAAGCACATAAAACAACTAAAGCTAGAACACGCATCCACACTAGCCTGCCAACGAACTCATTATCAAGGAAGACTGAAGTTGCTCCTTCCACTACTACAACTCCTACCGGATCCATACGATATGGCTCCCGGCACCGAATCAATATCGAAATCCACAACCTCGCCCAACGACTTTCCCGGCCACAAGCAATGCATCCAAAAAGTCCCTCAACACCGGAACTGAATCAATGGTAGAACCTCTGCACTGACACAAATCACAAAGGCCTAATTAAGAAAAGCAATCCTTCCCAGCCGCTCGCTGGGTCTTTGAATTATAAACCACTCTGCTAGAACATGATCCAACGCACCTCGCCACTCAACCCATGGTATTTCCGACACAGCCCATAGCGCAATAGTCAAGAGTAACCCAATACTAAGACAACCAGTTTGAATTCCAACATCATATTCGAAATCTAACATACCAGCAAAGAAAGATCCACTCAGGCCTCCAAATCTCGATAGTTGCCAAACAGTGCCGATACACACGATCTACGACCACATCATAGCCTGTATATGAGAACTTCCGTCTCCACATCCACACGATACGTGAATCATCATATCCGATCCCAATTTCGCCGTCCGAACACATGCACACCTTAAATACCCAATCATTCCATGATAGATACTCTATAATTTCCCTGTGCTACCAGCAAACCCGAATACCACCAGTCGATCCAATAAGAAAGTGCCGCAATGCTACCGAAGTATCATCAGTTTAATCACATTACCCTTTTTATGAGACATATACTCTCGTCGGATCACTTCCAATTAGCAGTACCATTTCCTTGATTATCTGAGGCTACCCGTTGCCTAAGAGTTTTATGAACTTCCTTTCAGAACTGAACTGTAACCTAGCACACGCCAGTCTCGGTACTCCACAACATACCGTATATACCATACCATCCAAGGATAATATGAAAAGTTCATCTCCCTTCCGAGCCACAGACACCTACGCACTCAACTAGTTAAGAACTTCCATTGATCCCATCTAGAAGAAAATCATTACACATCCCATGCCTTTCACATTCGTAGGAAATGCACTTCTCCAACCACAGTAGAAATCAACAAGAACTCTCCCAGTCCCCTTTACACAAATTAAACTGCTAGGACTGAATCCTTCTAACTAGACCAAATTAAGCAAGCCATCAAAACCTAAGAGCATTACTGCAAAATACCTGCAAGCACCCATCACCTCGAACACATACAAAGAATTAAGTATATCCTTACCATACCGATTCGGTCTACTATCAAGATACTTCATCCATCTAAATTTCCTTTTGTTTCATCCTCAACTTAATATTTTCTCTTGCTGTAGCACCACAATTTATCAACCCAGGCTCACTACACGAGACCCAAGCACAAGACCACACTGTCTAAGACCCAGCCGCTGAATACTCTCTGAAATATTCCCAGAAATACCATATTCCAGAATACTTTACTCCGAAGGACTTCCTGTGAATCTAAATTCGTTACCTTTACTTTCCAGATACTGATACATAGGATCCCATAATTAACATGAGAATACCACAATCTTGACCTTTTCCAATGAAAACATAATCTCTAACCACATACATACCCTTAAGATACTCGATTGTTTCTCGTAGAATCTTGAACACATTAGAACCATTCTCGAAAGTCGTTCACTCTTATTCAAACTGCAATGTACCTGATCATACGAACAGAACCATCTGTGCCTCATTAGTACTCTAACACCGCATGATATGACCTCATCCCAATACAACCAACATCTTCCTACTCCATGCACCGATCATTATTTACCAACAACAGCTTAAGACGTCCTGTGATTCTCACACATCTACGAAGCACCACATAACCTTTGTAAAAATTTTCCTTCACTCGCACCATCCTCGGCTCGATTTCCGCAACCAAAGCTGATTCACCAGCATGACCCAATCCAGAACTAACATAGCACATAACCGAGCAATCAGCTAATCAATAGCAACCTCCCCAACTTGGCTTGAAGCCATAGATTAAAATGCATAATAACTCATAACGCATATACTCCATTGTTGCCTTAATACCATAGTGAGACTAAACTCAATCCTTCATAAGCTTGCGGAAACACAAATCTTCTAGATTTTTTTACCTCTTCTGCCAATCTCGCATTCACTCATACAACAATTACGCCCACTCTCTAGGCGATCCAATTTAGATTTCAACACATTTTCTTCACTTGTAAATGATATTCTTCTAATAGATAACATAAAGATCACACAACTTTAGAATACTCCACAGGAGATGACCCACCTGCTTTGCCTCCAACTAACATTTGTGTATACCTTTCACCACCGTAAGCATTACGCAATCACTTGATCTTCTCGAGTCTGGACTCATACCGCAACATGAAATTTACTTCAGTCCCAACTAGGTGACTGAAAAGATTCTTCATACGCCCATAACTCGGGCTATAACTCGAATCAAGATGGACTTCAAGCATCTCTTAGTTATTCCATCATTCAGCAGACCCTTCTCGTTGCTTCCAAATCATATAGACACGCCTGGCAGTAATAACATACTCATCAAATAACCACAGCCGTCATTTCCACTAACAGAGACACTACCGAACATATAAGTTCAAAAACACTTATCACACAATCAGCACCTCGGTGCTCAAACCATAGGCAAAGATCCGGCCTCAAGTCTTCCAGACTGGCCCAGAGTAAAGTCATAGAGATTGCATCTCGCCCCTCGATTGGGAATCACAAGCCATCAAGGCACATATGATGCTGAGCGCTCATGCGCGCATACGAGCACGTGGAAGGAATTTCAAGAGTTACTTTTCTAGCTGAATCAAAGGACGCACGATAAGAATTCAAGAATGCGAAGTATTCCTAAAGGTTCTGCAGCCACTCGAGGATAAATACAGACGTCTCTGTACCGATTCGCGAGACTCTACTAAACCTGCTCATGACCCGTGAGACCTATGTAACCTAGGCTATGATACTAACTTGTCATGACCCAATTCCTAAAGCCGGTCATGATGGTGCCTGTCGTGAAGACAAGACCAGCCAAAATACTCTAACACTTCTTAAAGTCACTTAACATTTATAAATCCAAAACGCGTATTAAACCAACATAATGCAGAAAACAGTGATAATCAGAAGGAAACAAACCCGACACAGCCCAACCGGGGTGTCACAAGTCACGAGCATCTAAAAGAGTGTAGTTATATATACAAAGTCTAAAAATACACTGAACAGGAGTAATGAACAACAGAGAGAGAAAACAGTGCTGCGATCGCTGGCAGTCATCTTGCTAAACTCTTACAACTCTGCCTCCAATCAGCCAAAACTCGCTACCGGGTATAAATACATGCATCTGCACATGAGGTGCAGGGAGTAAAGTGAGTACTCCAACTCACTGAGTAATAAGGGTAAATAATAACTGAGCAGTGAGAAATCACATAAAGCAACCAACATGCTGTATAGAAACAGAGTATAATCCTTTGAGAAAACAGTGGAGCTGTGAAATCTTTATAAATATTTTTGGCTCAGTTTAAATCTCCTTTGAAAATAGTCTTTTCAGCAATTGCGAAATAATTTCAAAAAAAGTTAGTGCTGATAAGCACAGAAATCCGCCACTCGGGCACAAATAGCACAGTATAACAAGTAAAAGATAAGTAAGTATGCAAGATGAGCACATAAAGGCTCACCCCTTGGGCAATATCTCAAAACAGTACCAGCCCCTCGAGCTCAATCTTAGAACACTCTCAGAATAGTATCATATAGTAACTGTTGCAACGTGCAGCCCGATCCACATCTCGCTGCGGCGTGCAGCCCGATCCATATGGGTACCCATGCTCACTGTGGGGGTGCAGACTCCGGAGGGGCTCTTACAGCCCAAGCGCAATATTGTTGTGACGCGCATCCCGATCCACATAAAAATTTGCTGTAGCATGCAGCCCGGTCCATATAAGTATTTGCTGCGGCGTGCAGCCCGATCCATAATATACTTAACATCCTCACTGTTGGGTTCTCAACCCCTCTCAGTCATTTTATGACACAATAGTATAAGGTAGGGGTCTCAGCCCACATATTTCTCGCATTTAGGATTTACACCTAGAAAATCAGTTTACTTTGTTTAAACAAATAGAAACATGACTGAGGATGTGATTTTCAGTTAAAGGGAGGAAAATAAGTCATAATTCCCTTAAGGATTCTACAAGTCGGCACGAAGCCCCAAACATGGCAACTAGCCCAAATCACGATGATAAACAAAACAACTCAGTCAAATACGCGGTAAAATATCAAACGGCACAGACCAAGTCACAATCCCCAGTAGTAAACAACCTAACGTTCGTCATTGAGCGCGTGTTTCACCTCAATATAGCACTATGTTGTGCAAATCCAGAGTTTCAAGGATATCATTAACAAATATTACTCACCTCGATGACGGGAAGTTCTGCAACCTTGCAACGTCTAGAACACCAACCATATAGTCTCCAATGACCTCAATCTATTCAAAATATTAAATAACACGTCCTAATCAATTTAGGTGAATAATTTCCATAATCTTAAAACGAGTCATAATCAAAGTCAACTCCCAATCCAATTAATAAAAATCTGCACACGATTAACATCTTATGCGTCAGCTTCAATCGTGGAAAAAAAAAAGATTGCCTAACAATAGCCTCACATATGACCCAGTAACTCCAAGATAATAATTTCTCATGCTATTTCACATTTAATATCATTACCCAATCATTATGCCATGATTGAGTTTATAGCTCATATACTTAATATTAAAACTCCAACATTGTAGCTCTAAGAAAAATTCAATTCCACTGTAAGTATACAAAATCAATGTTTTCCCACATTCCCTACCCCATATTTATCCTTTAAAGCTAATAATTATTATTCTTCCTCTTTGCCAAAAATATTTGCAGTATATTTTACATTTAAAATGTATCGTAATACACTAATCCCATTATCTGACTAATATAACTATACGATTTTGCTATTTGTTGCCATATAAGATAATACCTGGACTTTGGAAGCTTACGATGCTATTGTATGCCGCCGCCGGTAATTCTCCAATAGAGCACTTTACTTCGTTTCTCAACAACCGAGAGAAAACCAATATGAAAATTTTCTACTAGGTCACTAAAATGTGGCATACCTAAGAGAATGGACTTAGACCACTCTTATTCATTTAATAAATAACCAAAGTCGACTATAGTTAAAAATCTAGCCACTAACAACTTATTTAGTACCATATCTTGTATAGTAATAAATTTCCTTCCACAAAAACTTAATTTTGACCCAATAACTACAATAAAATTAATTCCTAAATATCACATTTAATTATTATATAAATATATTTCAGGTTATGTTATGAATTGCAACCCAAACCAAGCTTAATACTACACCGGACCTCCAAACCACTTCCGATCACACTCCTAAGTCACAAATCATCCTCCGAAGCTAACCGAATCATCGAGAATCACATCCGAGGCCTCTAATGCATAAGTCAACATCCGGTTGACTTTTTCAAACTAAGCCTTCCTTAAAGAGACTAAGTGTCTCATTTCCTTCTAAAATCAACCAAATTCATCTCGTTCACACAAGACACTAGTAATGAAGCATGACGAAGCAGGAAATGGGAAAAACGGGGTGGTAACTCATGAGGCGATAGATCGGGTCGTCACATTTTACTTCTGTTAGAGACTCGGTATTTATTATTTTAACTACTTAAAGTGAATTGAAAGTGTGTCGTCTAGCCTTGTCTTCACGAGAGGCGCCATCACGATCGGGTTGTGAAAAGGCAAAAGCATATTGTTAATGTCACGACCTATTTTTACAATAGGTCATGTTGGCGTCCGACACTGTTGCCAGGTAAGCCAATGCGGAACATTTCTATCTCTTTATGTTATTTTTAGCGGAATTTAAGTGAAACAATTATCCGAATTTGAAATCGAAATCCAAAAGTGATAGATGAAATAAATAACATAATAATACAACCCCAAAACTAGTCTACCAAAGTGTGTGCCAAGACCTGGTGTCACAAGCTACGGGCAACTAGTAGAATATACATCCAAAAGAATATCATACTATCCTACTGTCAGAATCCAAATAGAAAGAAAATATAAATACAAAGGGAAGACTTCTTCGGCTGCAGGTCGACATGAAGGAAAAGCAGCTCACCGTAGAAGTCCCACATCTGCTCACGGATGCGTATCAGAATAATAACCAAATCTACCTGCCTCAGATCCTGTACATTTATGTACATAATCGTAGCATAAGTACATAAACAATATGTACCTAGTGAGTATTTCATCTAATCTCGAAGAAGTAGAGACGAGAGGTCGACTTGATACTCACTAGGGTCAGATAATATTATAAGTATAATTTTAACAATGAAAAATCTTTAATAGGAAACAGTTTACAACAAGGCATATAAGTCATATTCTCACTAGGATTCTGATTAATCAATTACTACAGTTACAATTATCAATTCATTTCGGGCCATGAAAAGCAATACCAATATTTAACACTCTCAGGCAAAGCTATATAAGCATGCGCAAATATGCCGAGGCGATGGCCCGATCCAACAAAAATAAACTGTGCACTTGCGGATGGCCGACGACGTGCCTATAGATGCATCTATTCATACTGATGCGATCGGCCCGATTAACAAACAAGAAGAAATATCAAGTATACACACAAGGCACATCAATAGTCATAAATGCCAAGCAAGAATTCAACAATTATGCAAGCACGTTCTTATTCCCTTTTTAAATCTCTAGCATATCCTAGGTGCTCGTAATAACAAGAAAATATAGAGAGTCATATAAAATAAGCATGATGTGGGTCCTAAACTACCCGGGCCATTAACATACTAGTAGCTATGCACGGACTCTCGTCACCTAGCGCGTGCGTAGACCCCGCATTTAGCAACAATTACTCAATTATTAATCCTATGGGGACCGTTCCCTCTTACAAGGTTAGAAAGGAGACTCACCTCGCTCTAACGCGCACTTCCAATATCAAAAACAAGTCCAAGCCCTCAAGTCAGAGCCAAACGATCACAAACTAGTTAAAGAAAGTAAGAACTAGTCAATATAAGTTTGCAAGATTGAATTCTAGCTATTTAAGCCATTTCCCAACCCTTTTCATGGTTTCCTAAATTTCGACCCCGGACCTACATGCCCGGATTCCGAGATTTTTCGAAGGAAGTTTTTCTGTACAACCTAAGGATCAATAATATATTATTTCTAGTTCCTTACATACCAAAATTTCTAGATTAAATCTTAGTTTTATTAAAACCCTAGGTCTAGCTCTAACCTTTGAGTTTACTTCGTTTTTGGTGTTTCATCTACCTAATGTACATGTATTTAAACTGAGGATGAATGGGAATTACTTACCTTACATGTTATGTTGAAACCCTCTCTTTGGAAGCACCCAAATCGCCAAAGTGTGGAGTTGTGAATGAAATAAATGGCTTTGAATTCGAATTAAATGAACTCTCTGCCCCAGCGATTTCCGCTTCTGCGGTGCCACAACCGCTTCTGCGGAAAAAGGCCCTCTTTTGTGTAGATGGCCCAAGAAGCATGTACCGCTTTTGCGGTTAGGTGCCCGCTTTTGCGTGTCCGCTTCTGCGAATTTGGGCCTAAGGAGCTGGACCGCTTCTGTGGTTTCCCCTTGGCCTGGCCCTTTCCGCTTTTGCAATGGGCTGACCACATCTGCGGTCCAAGAACCGCAGATGCGGTTATGACTGAAGCAACAACTACAACTCTTCTTAAATTTTCTTACTTATCTCGAACCTCGCTCGTTTGACGCTCGGGGCTCCCGAGCCTTGCCCGAATATACCGACAAGTCTAAAATTACGGGGCGGACCAAATCGAGCCCTCGGAACTCCCAAAAAAATGCTAAATCTTGGAATCACCCCCTTAAACCAAATGAATCAAACTATTGAATCTTCTAGTTCTTAATTCTCCTCTAACTGATCAAAATGCCCTTAAACTACGTGGATTTGCACCAAATTTTACAGGAAAGTCTTAAACAATATTACGGACCTGTACCAAGATACGGAACCAAAATCCAAGCCCGATACCTAGGGAATCAATGATTACTTAGTTTCTTTAATTCTTTAAAACTTCAATTAAATAATTTTAAATAGAAATTCATTACTTGAGCTAGGGGCCTCGGAATTCGATTTCGGACATACATCCAGGCCCCATATTTTCTGACGGACCCTTAGAAATTGTCAAATCACGAATCGGGGTCCGTTTTTTCAAAATGTTGATCGAAGTCAAACTTGGTCTTTTAAGAAAATCTTAAAGAAGCAAATGGACATAGTTTTACTCAAAACTCTTCAAACTCCCGAACCAATCGCCCCCGCAAGTCGTAAATTAGTTAAAGCAAGTATGGGAGGCTTTATTTAGGGGAACGGGGTTCTAAAAAGCAAAACAACCAGTCGGGTCATTACATTCTCCACCTCTTAAACAGACGTTCGTCCTCGAACGGGCATAGAAAAGTACCTAGACTTCTTAATAAGTGGGGATATCTGCTCCGCATGTCCTCCTCGGACTCCCAGGTCACCTCCTCGACCGGTTGGCCCCTCCACTGGACCCGTACTACAGAAATCCTCTTAGATCTCAACCGGCGCTCTTTTCTATCAATAATGGAAACTGGCTCCTCCTCATATCCCAAACTCTCATCTAACTGGATGGTACTGAAGTCCAACACATATGATAGGTCGGCATGGTACTTTCGAAGCATCGAAACATGGAAAACTGGATGAACTCCTAATAAACTGGGGGGTAAAGCAAGCTTATAGGGAACCTCCCCAACTCGTCTCAATACCTCGAAGGGCCCAATAAACCTGAGGCTTAGCCTGCCCTTCTTTCCGAACCTCATAATGCCCTTCATTGGCGAGACCTTCAAGGGAACCTTTTCGCTAATCATGAATGATAAATCACGCGTCTTCTGATCTGCATAATTCTTCTGTTTGGACTGAGGTGTGCGGAGCCTCTCCTGAATCAACTTTACTTTATCCAAGGCATCCTGTACCAAATCTGTACAAAGTAACTTAGCCTTGCCAGGCTCAAACCACCCAATAGGAGAACGACAATGTCGACCATATAAAGCCTCCTACGGGGCCATCTCTATGCTGGACTGATAGCTATTGTTGTATGCAAAATTTGCTATAGGTAAGAGTTGATCCCACTACCCTCCAAAGTCGAGAACATATGCTCTAAGCATATCCTCCAAGATCTGAACTGTCCGCTCTGACTGCCCGTCGGTCTGAGGATGGAATGGTGTGCTAAGCTCTACACGAGTCCCCAACTCACTCTAAACGACTCTCCAAAAATGGGAAGTGAACTGAGGGCCTCTGTCTGATAGGATGGAAACCGCCACACTATGCAATCAGACTATCTCCCACATATAGATCTGAGCATACCTCTCCGCTGTATAAGTAGTCGCCACTTGAATGAAATGGGCCGACTTGGTCAATCTATCCATAATGACCCACACTGAATCAATCTTCCGCAAAGTCCGCGGTAACCCTACTACGAAGTCCATGGTTATGCGTTCCCACTTCCACTCTGGTATGGGCATCTGCTGAAGCAGCCCACTTGGCCTCTGATGTTCATACTTGACCAGCTGGCAATTCAAACACTTAGTCATATACTTCACTATGTCCTTCTTCATTCCCCGCCACTAGTAATGTTGCCTCAAATCATGATACATCTTCGTAACCCCCGGGTGGATATAATACTGCGAACCGTGTGCCTCCTTTAGGATCCTCTCTCTCAGACCATCAATATTAGGAACACATAGACGACCATGGAGTTGTAAAATGCCATCCTCGCCAATAGAAACTTCCTTGGTACCTCCCCGAAGTGTTGTCTCTCTAAGAACCGCCAAATGTGGATATTCAAGCTGTTGGGACTTAATCTCCCCCAATATGGAGGACTGAGAAACCACACATGCTAGAACTCGACTGGACTCTGAAATGTCTAACCTCACAAGTTTGTTAGCCAAGGTCTGGATGTCAAGAGCTAGGGGTCTCTTTTTTTTCTCCTGGAATGAATGCCAAGCTACCCATACTCTCTGCCATTCTGCTGAAGGCATCCGCAACCACATTTACCTTGCCCGGATGATAAAGAATGGTAATGGCATAATCCCTTAGCAAATCAAGCCACCTGCACTGTCTCAAATTGAGATCCCTCTGCCTGAACAAATATTGTAAGCTCCGGCGATCGGTGTAAACCTCACAAGTCACCCCATACAAATAGTGCCTCCATATCTTAAGAGCATGAACAATTGTTGCTAACTCCAGATCATGCACGAGGTAATTCTTCTCATGAATCTTTAGTTGATGCGAAGCATATGCAATAACTCGCCCCTCCTGCATCAACACACTTCCCAAACCAATGCGTGAAGCATCACAATATACCGTATACATCCCTACACCATAAGGCAACACAAGATCTGGCACCGTAGTGAAAGCTATCTTGAGCTTCTGAAATCCCTCCTCGCAATCATCGGACCAAATGAATGGGCTACTCTTCTGGGTCAGTCTAGTCAATGATGATGCAATAGATGAGAAGCCCTATATAAATCTCCGATAATAACCCGCTAACCCCAGGAAACTCCTGATCTCGATCACTGAAGTGGGACGTGGCCAACTCTAAACTGCCTCAATCTTCTTGGGATCTACCTTAATACACTCTACAGACATAATATGCCCCAAGAATGCCACTGACTCAAGCCAAAACTCACACTTGGAGAACTTAGCATACAACTTCTGCTCTTGCAAGGTTTGAAGCACTACTCTCAGATGCTGCTCGTGCTCCTCCAGGCTACGTGAGTATATCAAGATGTCATCAATGAAGATGATAACAAAGGAATCAATATAAAGCTTGAATACCCGGTTCATCAGATCCATAAATGCCGCCGGGGCATTAGTCAAACCGAAGGACATCAGTAGAAACTCATACTGGCCATATCTAGTCCTGAATGCAGTATTCGGAACATCCGAGTCCTGAATCTTCAACTGATGATACCATAACCTCAGGTCAATCTTAGAGAACACCCTAGCTCCCTGCAGCTGGTCGAACAAATCATTAATACGAGGCAACATGTACTTGTATTTTATGGTAACCTTGTTCAACTAGCGGTAATCAATGCACATCCGTATGGTCCCATCCTTCTTCTTCAGAAATAGCACTGATACGTCCTAAGGCGATACCCTGGGCCTGACAAACCCCTTTTCTAACAACTCCTCTAACAGCTCATTGAACTCCTTAAGATCCATACGGTATGGTGTAATAGATATAGGCTGAGTGCCTAGAGCCAAATCAGTACAGAAATCAATATCTCAATCCGGAGGCATGCCAGGAAGACCAGAAGGAAAAACATCGGCGAACTCTCAGACTATTGGCACTGAATCAATCATTGGAGACTCTGTAGTGACGTCTCGAACATAAGATAGGTAGGCCAAAGACCCCTTCTCGACCATGTGTCGAGCCTTCAGGAAAGAAATAACCTTACTAGGCATATCAACTGTGGAACCCCTCCACTCTAATTTCGGCGATCCTGGCATCACTAGTGAAATAGTCTTGGCATGGCAATCAAGGACAACATGATATGGAATAACCAATCCATGCCCAGGATGACCTCAAAATCAATCATATCAAGCAACAGAAGATCAGCTCTAGTCTCGAGACCACAGAAAGTGACCACACAGGACCGGTAGATCTGATCTATAACAACAAAATCACACATAGAAGTGGATACATGAACAGGACTGCCCAAAGGCTCGGGAGAAATAACTAGGAAACGAGCAAACAGAGGTGATACATATGAGTAGGTAGACCCCGGATCTAATAATATCGAATTATCTGTGCCATTGACAGAAATAATACATGTGATGATGGCATCTGAGGCCAATGCATCTGGCCTGGCCGGAAGAGCATAGTAACTAGCTGAAGCGCCGACTGTCTGGCCTACACCTGACTGGGGTGTAGCTTGCTGATCTCTCCCTGTCTGGCCTCCATCTCTAGGATAGTCTCTACCCATCTACCCACCATCTCTAGGTGGCTGGGCAGCTGGTGCTGAAATCATGGGCTGCTAACCCTGCTGCACTGCGTTGCCCCAAAGTCTGGGGCAGTATCTCCTCATGCGACCGGGATCTCGGCACTCGAAACAACAGTGTGGGCGGCGACCTGCTACCCTAATGGCTGACCCTGATAACCCATAAACCTGCTGGAAGAAGCCTGGATAGCCGGTGGACGACATGAACTCTCTGGTATGGCACTGAAATAAGAATCAGAAGGACCGTGGGCATCTAAATACCCACTTGAGGAACCCTGAATAGTTGGCGGGCAGTAGGAAGTCTCTAGCATAGCACTGAGATAGGGGCATCCAGGGGCCCCCGGGCAGATCGTAGTGCTAAAACTGGTGGCCTACTAGGCTGGCCCCTCACAAACTGACCCTGCCCCTAGCTGGGGCACCTCTAAACCCACCGGAGAACCTAGCTCTCTTATCCTGCTGTATCTTTTCTCTACCCCTTTGGCGATATCCCTCAATCCGACGAGCAATCTTGACCACTAGTTGATACTATGTGCCCATCTCCACCTCTCGAGCCATCCTAAATCGAATCCCGAGCTACAATCCAGCGAAAACATCTGCACCCTCTCCACATCTGTAGGAAGTATCATGAGTGCATGGTGGGACAACTCGGGGAACCATGCCTCATAGTCAGTCACAGACATCTGACCCTGCTCGAGCTGCTCAAACTGGTACCGCAGCTCCTCCCTCTTAGAGCGCGGGATATGCCTATCCAAGAACAACTATACGAACTGATCCCAAGCGATGAGAGGAGAACCCGCTGGCCTACCAAGAACATAGGACTGCAACCATCTATGTGCCCTTCCCTCAAGCTAAAAAGTAGTGAAGTCAACTCCATGTGACTCCAATATCCTCATGTTATGCAGTCTGTCCCTGCACCTGTCTATGAAATCCTGAGCATCCTCATGACGCTCACCCCCAAAGACTGGAGGGTGAAGCCTGGTCCATCTGTCCAATAACTTCTGTGGGTCACCATCCACAGCTGGCCTGGGCTGGGATGCCACTGCAAAAACTGGCTGAGCTTCATCTGCGGGTAGTGCACCCGGAGTCTGATATCGCAGCTGCGTGACCTGGAGCCTGAGCAGTGGGGGTCTGGGCTCCCCCTACCTGTGAAGTACCTGGGTCCGCTGGAAATAAACCAACCTCCTAAAATCCTGAAGCTGTCATGAAATCCACCAGGGTAGGCTCAGCTGCGGGCACCTCGCCCTACTCCTCAATAATAGGATCCTCCATAGGGTCTGCTGGTGGTGCAACTGGAAAGGCTCTGGGTCGCCCTCGTCCTCTACCACAGACCGGTGCCCTCCCCCGGCCTCTACCTCAGCCTCTAGCAATGGGGGGATAACTCCTCCCGGGTCCGTAACGTCAGCGGTACGAGTCCTCACCATCTGTGAGATAATAGAAGAGGGAAATTTAGTACACTAAGCACTGCACGACAGGAAATGAATAAAGAGTAGTCTTTCCTAATACCCTATAGCCTCTCAAAAATAAATACATACGTCTCCGTATCGATCAGTAAGACTCTATCAGGTTTGCCCATAACTCGTGAGACCTACGTGAACCTAGTGCTCTGATATCATATTGTCACGACCCATTTCTATAATAGGCCATGATGGCGCCCGACACCGTTTCCAGGTAAGCCAATGCGGAACATTTCTATCTCTTTATGTTATTTTTAGTGGAATTTAAGTGAAACAATTATCCGAATTTGAAATCGAAACCCGAAAGTGATAGATCAAATAAATAACAGAATAATACAACCCCAAAACTCGTCTACCAAAGCGTGTGCCAAGACCTGGTGTCACAAGCTACGGGCAACTAGTAGAATATACATCCAAAAGAATATCATACTGTCCTATTGTCTGAATCCAAATAGACAAAAAATATAAATACGAAGGGAAGACTTCTTCGGCTGCGGGTCGACATGAAGGGAAAGCAGCTCACTGTAGAAGTCCCAAGTCCGCTCACGAATGCGCACTAGAATAATAACCAGATCTACCTGCCTCAAATCCTGTACATTTAAGTACATAAGCGTAGCATGAGTACATAAACAATATGTACCAGTGAGTATCCCGTCTAATCTCGAAGAAGTAGAGACAAGAGGTCGACTTGATACTCAGTAGGGTCAGATAATATTATAAGTATAATTTTAACAATGAAAAATCTTTAATAGGCAACAGTTTACAAAAAGGCATAAATGTCATATTCTCACTAGGATTCCGATTAATCAATGACTACAGTTACAATTATCAATTCATTTTGGGCCATGAAAAGCAATACCAATATTTAACACTCTCAGGCAAAGCTATATGAGCATCCGCAAATGTGCCGAGGCGACGACTCGATCCAACAGAAATAAATTGTGCACTTGCCGAGGGTCGACGACGCACCTATAGATGCATCTATTCATACTGAGGCGATCGGCCCGATCCACAAATAAGAAAAAATATCTAGTATACACAAAAGGCACATCACTAGTCATAAATTCCAAGCAAGACTTCAACAATTATACAAGTACGTTCTTATTCCCTTTTTAAATCTCTAGCATATCCTAGGTGCTCGTAGTAACAAGATAATATAGAGAGTCATATAAAATAAGCATGATGTGGGTCCTAAACTACCCGGACCATTAACATAGTAGTAGCTACGTACGGACTCTCGTCACCTAGCGCGTGCGTATCCCCCGCATTTAGCAACAATTACTTAGTTATTAATCCTATAGGGACAGTTCCCTCTTACAAGGTTAGAAAGGAGTCTCACCTCGCTCCAACGCGCACTTCCAATATAAAAAATCCAAGCCCTCAAGTCGGAGCCAAAAGATCACAAATTAGTTAAAGGAAGTAAGAACTAGTCAATATAAGTTTACAAGATCGAATTCTAGCTATTTATGCCATTTCCCAACCTTTTTCACAAGTTTCCTAAATTCCGACCCCGGTCCTACGTGCCCGGATTCCGAGATTTTTCGAAGGAAGTTGTTCTCTACAACCTAAGGATCAATAATATATCATTTCTAGTTCATTACATAGCAAAATTTCATGATTAAATCTTAGTTTTATTAAAACCCTAGGTCTAGCTCTAACCCTTGATTTTACTTAGTTTTTGGTGTTTAATCTACCTAATGTACATGTATTTAAATTAAGGATGAATGGAAATTACTTACCTTACAATATTATGTTGAAACCCTCTCTTTGGAAGCACCCAAATCGCCCAAGTGAGGAGTTGTGAATGAAATAAATGGCTTTGAGTTCGAATTAAATGAACTCTCTGCCCCATCGATTCTGCTTCTGCGGTGCCATGACCGCTTTTGCGGAAAAAGGCCCGCTTTTGTGGAGATGTCCCGAGAAGCCTGGACCGCTTCTATGGTCAGGAGCCCACTTTTGCGGGTCCATTTCTGCGGATTGCAAGCCGCTTCTATGGATTTGGGCCTAAGGAGCTGGACTGCTTCTGCGGTCTAGGGGCCGCTTAAGAGGAACCTCTTCAGCGGTCTATGGGCTGCTTCTACGGTTTCCCCTTGGCCTGGCCCTTTCTGCTTTCACGATGGGCTGAACGCATCTGTGGTCCAAGAACCGCAGATGTGGTTATGACAGAAGCAGCAACTTCAGCTCTTCTTCAATTTTCTTAATTAGATCGAACCTCGCTCGTGGCTCCCGACCCCTGCCCGAACATACCGACAAGTATGAAATCACTAGGCAAACCTACTCGAACCCTCAGAACTCCCACAACAATGCTAAATCTTGGAATCACCCCCTAAAACCAAATGAATCAAACTATTGAATCTTCAAGTTTTTCATTCTCCTCTAACGGGTTAAAACACCCTTAAACTACTCGGATTGGTACCAAATTTTACGGGCAAGTCTTAAACAACATTACGGACTTGTACCAAGTTCTGGAACCAAAATCCGAGCTCGATATCTAGGGGATCAATGATTACTTAGTTTCTTTAATACTTTAATACTTCAATTAAAGAATTTTAAATAGAAATTCATTACTCTAGCTAGGGACCTCGGAACTCAATTTCGGACATATGCCCTGTGAGCACGTGATTTCTACCTCGCTTGAATTATTCCTATAAAATTCATAAAATTAGGATTTTTCTTTTAATTATTTAATTTTAGAATTTAATTGTATGATTGAATGCATTTTGTGTGCATTTTGATAATCCATAAAAATACAAAAATAGCATATTTGCATTTAGGACCCAATTTTACATTCTTTTAGTACCACTAATTAATTAATATTACAAGAAAATAGAAGAAAATATCAAAAATGATCCTCTTTGCATTTTTTTAATTTCGATTTGTTTTAAAAAAAAGTTTTCTTTTACGATTTAGTTGATTTTTGGAAACTAATTAGTTTAATTCAAGTCTTTGTTATTTTTAATTTTTGCTTTTAACAAAAATAAAAAAAATATAAAAAATGGAAATGAAAAGAAAATGAAAGAAAATTCAAAAAAAAATTAAAAGTCCTAATAAAACCCGATTTTGGGCCAAATATTCCAGCCCCAAGCCAATCCCTCCCCAAACCTGCTTCAAATTGGCCCAAGACCTGCCGTCCAACCCGGTCCAGCTCCCCAGCCATCGAAACGACGCTGTTTTGATTTAAACAAATCCTAGCCGTCTATGTTTTGCTGATCCAATGGACCAGAAATTGGGGTCCTTTATTATTTAAATGTCGGAACCCCCTTACCCTACCCCTTCCGTTGTCTCTCTCAAATCCCCCTTCCCAAACCCTTGAGAATCCAACCACCCTAATATCCTCTGTCAAACCCGCCGGCAGCAACGACACAAACCACTCCGATCACTCCCAAAAATACACCATCTCTTCCGCTCATCCTCCCCATTAACAATCCATGCTTAGTTTTCCTCAAAACCCCCCCAAACTCCTCGAATCTTCATTTGAATTTATGAACCCTAGACACCCAAAACATTGGACAGCCGCATAACCCAAAGAAAGCAGCGCCGCAATGCTCAGATACACGACCCCCCTATCCTTCGATTTCTTCAGCAAGACCAAAACAAGGATTGAGAATCCTCTCAACACACACACATTAGGGATAACCTTCAGTAGTTCAATGGCTGCCCGAAATTCGAAAAATATATATTTCGTCTTCTTCATTTCAATTTCAGTTTTTGGTCGCAAAATGGAATTTGTCTGAGATTTGGGTTTGAGTTCGCGTCCGATTCGAGATTCGTGGTACCGAGTCGATGTCCCCATTGCTGGCTGAAGTTCTAATTATGGTTTCATCCTGTTTTTATTGCTGTTTCACGGCTAAATTCTCGGAGTTCGAGGTTTGTTTCGATCACTTTCTTCTCTTTTATAGTCTTCGTGGTTGTTATTAACTCATCGGATTTATATATGATGATCTAATAAAGCTCTCTCCCGTTTCATTGGTAATTGTTTTGTTGGCTACTGGATGTTGTTACCCTTAATATCAATTCATGTTTCATGTTGATTTGCTAATTGAAGTAGAATTACTGTTTATTAGTATCATATTTCGTTAGCTTTCGTTATTAGATAATAAACATGAAGTTTGTTTGAGCTTACTGAAATTGATGTGGGGACTAAGAATTGAGATTTGGACTTTTATGATTAGTACATAGTAAGATTTACAAGGAACCAGATTTGGGGCTTGACATTAATTTGGGATTTTTGAGTTTTAAACGATGTCTCAATAATAAAGACAATTGAGCAAGGTGAGTCAAATGACCAAATGGGTAGATGGGTGTGAAGAATGAAAAATAAATTTGATTTTATGAAGTACAGTAGTTCAATGAATTGAAAGTTGTATTTTTTTTAATTGATCAGTTGCGTGGTTAATTACCTCCTGAAGAGAAAACCGACGAAGCAGTTGGTTTTGTAAGGAAAAATAAATGATAGGCTAAAATTCAAATTGTCCTTAGTCTTTTTAATTAAACATAACTCCTTCAATTAGATCGAGGTGCGTTATTTAGCAAATTTTCATGGCCCTCGCAAAGTTAAAGACGCGTAGTTGCTTTAGGCGCATTATTTTAATAATATTATCTTCCTAAACTCGGGTGTGCATTTCATGTGACCCAAATCCAAATCCTAAAATGTTGAATAAAATGTGTTCCGGATTGCGGGTGCATTTCATGTGACACAATCCAAAAACACGTTTTAGATGACGTCCAATTTTCCTTAAAATTAATTAAAAGCGGTAAGTAATTCTAAAATTGTACTGTAGGTTGAAACATGTATTAAAATTAGGTAATAAGCCAATTATGATAGTCTAAGTGACCGTGCTAGAACCACAAAATCCGGAGGTGCCTAACACCTTCCCCCGGGTTAACAGAATTCCTTAGTCAGATTTTCTGGTTCACAGACTTCATAAGGAAAGTCAAATTTTCCTCGATTTGGGATTCAAGAAAAATCGGTGACTTGGGACATCAAAAGCTAAGCCTATCCCAAGTGGAGACTCTGATCATTAAATAATCCCAATTCGAATAATGTCACTTAAATTGGAAAAACTCCCTTATACACTATCCTTCGGGGTATGTGTGTAAAAAAGGAGGTGTGACAGCTTTGGCGACTCTGTTGGGGACTACGAACCCAGAATTTCGGTTCAGGGTTCAAGAATCCGAGCGTAGAATAAGTGTTATATTTGGCTTTATCACATTTTCCTACATGTTCCATGCAATATGTGCTAAATGCTTTATCGCTTTGGTATTTATGAACTGTATATATAAACTGCTACGAAACCCTTCCTCTTTCTGAGTCTTCTACATCATGGAGAAGGGTGCACTTCGTGTAACTTCTCTTCTGTTTAGAGTCATATCCTATTTAGAACGAGGTTCAGATAAGTTGCTTAGCTGGCAGAGCTTCTGTATCCCCGATACGCTGCCCCTCCCCTCCTCCCCCCGGCTTGAGTTGTCCGTTCGGGTAAGCCAGGTCTAGAACAATAAACCCTGGGCATAAACCTAGTATAACAAAGCTTCGTGCCAGATCCCTAGTAGGAACATTCGTTTGCATCATGTGCATTTGACTTAGGGGACTCACACAGGGGTTGGGTCCGTCTAGGACAGGTGACCTGAAATAAAAAGACCATCCTGATGCATCTTACGTGCTACTTGTGCATTTATTTGCTCGGCTTTGCATGTTGACCGGCTTGTAAATAATGGGAGAGAATTGAAGGAAAATAGCAGTGTTAGGGTTAAGTGAGGGTAACCACTTGTTTTGAAAACCAATATCCAAATAGTACTGAAACTCTGCCGGATTTTTGAAAAGAAAAAGAAAAAAATTCTTGTTTTTTTAAAACAATTGGTTTTGATAAATCTGCCCGAACTACGCCTGTTTGATTCTCACTGGATGTGAGATATGTAGGCGACTTTCATCGGGTCCAACTTCCCTTTTTGCAAAAATAACCAAAAAATAACAATTTTTATTTTATTTTTGTCACAAATAAGTCGGGTGATGTCATAAGTCGAATGTCCCCTTTTAGGGGCGTCGGAAGGCTGTTTTTGCAAGAAAAGCCACCCTAAGTTATTTTTAAATAGTTAGCGGGCACAAACTTAAAATCTTCTTCCCCGAAGTGCTGAAAGGCCGTATCCACAAAACCCTGTCCATGTTCTTCTTAAAATAAAATTTTTGACAAATAGTCACTTTTCTTTTGGGTCAAAATAAAGCCTTAAGTCATTTTAAATAAATATTCAAGATGAGCACAGTTGACATTGAATCCTTCTCAGTCCTGAGTGAGATCCCTTTGAAGCTCCACATGTGGTGGAATGACCTAGGAAAGGGTAGTAGAGAAACGGTGGAAAAGATTCTGGGTGGCCTGGTCGGATTATTGAACATTAAGCCAAGGCCGAATATTATTGAAGCATTGATACCTTTTTGGGACCCAGCTCGCAACGTGTTCAGGTTCTCAGACTTTGAGCTTATACCTGCATTAGAGGAGGTTCAAGGGTATGCAGGCCTTAATGGAAACCTCAGGGTTCGATATCCATTAGCACCGAGACCGGTAACTCTCCACAGATTTCTGGACTTATTGAGTATCAACTGGGATGTTCAGGATAAGAATCTATCTGAGAGGTATTACACACTCCACTTCTTGTACCACCGATATGGTAACCCGCGAGGTTTTGAGGAGCCCAACACTGGCTTAACACACGCTGGAAACAAAGATAAGTGGGAGGCATAACGAGGATTAGCTTTCATGGTAGCTTTCTTGGGAGTCGTTATCTGTCCCCGAAAAGATGGTCACATAGATATCGGCCTCGTAGGAATGCTAGATATGGCTATAAAGAAAACCAACAGCACGGTGGTTCCACTGGTTGTGGCTGAAATGTACCGAGCTTTGACCAAATGCTGAGAAGGGGAAAAATTCTTTCAGGGGTGCAATTTATTGCTACAGCTATGGATATAAGAGCACCTATGCCACCGGACTGGATACATGAACTATAATTTAACCGAGTTGAGTTATATTGATGAATTTAAAACCCGGGTAATAGGTATTGAATTCCCTATTCTCCCTACCGAGTCTTGAGGCAACTGGGAAGATTTCAAACCATCCATGGTAATGAAGATCTGAGCAAACAAGTCATCGAACTAGGCTCGAAAGCTGCATTTTCAGAAGGAAAAATCCGCCAGATATAGAATGAATGTAGGTATCTTGAGCCTAAAGCCATAGTGCGGGATCAGGCTAAAGGCGAAGTGGAAAATAAATATTTGGTATGGTTTGGCAAAAGATTTCAAATTCCTGAGAGACCCGCCAAAGGCCACATGTACAACAATTTACTGACGGGGCCCAAGTACAATGGGATTGGCTAGCCAAAGAAAAGGAATACAGGCCCGAATAGGAGCACTAGAAAAACAGGTTCAGGCCGCAGCCGATGAAGGTGACAAAAAGAAACTGACCCAAGAGAATGAGGCTCTTAAGGCTCAAATCCAACAAATGAAAATAGTTGCTAAAAATCAAGAAAGAAGTCGCTCCGATGAAAGGTTGATAAACGGGCTGAAAAAGCAAGTCTTAAATGCCAGGAAGAGTTGGAGAAATCTGAAGGGAATATAGAAAAACTCCGGGTGCAGTGGGCAAAGAAGACAAAGGAAAGGGCCCAATTTGTGCAACAAATGAAAAGAAATTATGAGGGAACTATTGCTAATCTGAAAAGAAAAGTAAATACCCTTGAGGACAAGGCAGCCCACGGGACAAAGAATTTCAGGCTGAGAGGGAGCATTGCTATAGGCTAATGGCCGAGATGGAGAAAGAAATAAAGCTGTTGCAAGACCATCACTTCCATGACTCCTAGGTACTAGAGGCCCGCAGCCAGCAGGTAAGTCGACTTCTTCAGTAAAAGGGCCGGATCAGAGAAAGAATTAGAGCCATTGCAGATTATATTGTCATAAAATGTCAGACAAGCGAAAGAATGAGTCACACTACCTTCTTCTCTACGGTGATGATTTTTTCGTCAAGTTATGAATGAGTTGGAGTAATTACAAGGGGGTCTTGCACGTAGGCCCGCGGCGATGCCGAACGACGCCCCGCGTGCCCCAGGATTTGAAGCTTTAATTTATTCCTAGTTATCGAGTCTGTACTTTGTTAGTTTGAGTCTGTTTTGTAATTTTCCCTTTTAAGAAAAACAAATAGTCTAGTATCTTTGTAACCAAAGTTTTATTAATGAAAAATTGAAAAATCCCAAAAATTATTTCCTTATTTTTGCATTTATTTGCAAGAACTATGCTTGGTTTGATTTATGCGGGGTCATGATATGTAGGCAATGTCCATAAGATTCGACCGTAATCCTAAGGAAAAATGAATAATATAATATGAGGGAATAAAATAAAAGGAAAAACAAGAGTGAAAAAGAAACACAAAAAGAGAAAATAAGAAAACTGAGGAAAAGAAACCATGGCAAAGGCAAAGGCCAAGGCAAGAATACAAGGAAAGAAAGTGGAGAGGAAAAATTAGAAAATGAGAGAAAAACCAGAAAAGCAAGGAAAAACAAATCAAAAAAAAAGAAATGGGAGGAAAAGTCGGGATGACGCATGCAACTATTGCAAACATATAGACACTCATTTAACTGTATAGGTGCATCACACCCCAATGTGCGATTACCTATCAGTTATTTGTCTCAAACTAACCGTTTGTTGCTGTCAAATCCAGTTTAGGTTTATAGAAACGGTGGTTGGTTTTTGGTAAACTGGCATTGTATCGGTATTTTACCAGATCAAAAGGAAGTATAGAAATATCATCTGAAATGACTTTGCCACCAGTTCTCATCACCGAAGACAACCCCATCTCAGGGATCCCGGCCTCCGAGTCTGCTACAGTTGAAGAAAACCGGATATTACATCTCCTAGTTATGGAGATGTGGGATACATGGACTAATGGAAGAGAGCCTCCAAATGTTATCCCTGGCTTTTCTGAGTTGTTCCCGAGATCCGTGGGTACTTCTAACATCCCCATCAGTCATCCGAATACCCCACTGGGACAAGCAACCATGTCTGCTCACTTTGTAGGAACACCGTCTGAGGTACGCCCCCAGGTGTTCACATCAGGAGTAGCTCCCAATATCTTTACCTCTCCACCATGCTCCGCTACCACCTAGCCTTTGCAACCTAGGCCTGTTTTTGATCCCCAGGCCTTCACTTTCCAAAATCCTATTTTCCAAGCGGATCCTCCTCAATATCCCACATACACTTACTCTCAGCCACCCCCATTCGAGTCCACACCCGGACAAGATAAAACTCCTAAAGCTCCTGAACAAGATGAGATGGCAAAAAGGATGACGAGCCTGGAGCAAATCCTAAAAAAATGCAAGGCTTAAGCGAGCAGAAGAGTGTCTCCTACACTGGTCTGTGCATGTTTCCCCATGTGCACCTGCCTATAGGATTCAAAATGCCAAAGTTTGAGAAATATGATGGGCATGGCGACCCTATTGCTCACCTTAAAAAGTATTGCAACCAATAGCGTGGGGCTGGCGAAAAAGAAGAGTTGTTAATGGCTTACTTTTGAGAAAGTTTGGTAGGCATAGCTTCAGAATGGTATATGGATCAGGACATATCTCGAGGGCACATTTGGGACGATCTTGCCAGAGATTTTCTAAAGAAGAATTCCTCAAAAAGTTTTTGGGAATATGCAATTAAGTGGCGCGAGTAAGCATCGACGGTAAACCTCCAATGGATGAAGTAGAAATGGTCACCATATTTCTTCAGGCCCAGGAAGCTGATTACTTCCAGAATATGATGTCAGCTATGGGCAAACCTTTTGCAGAGGGAATTAAGATCGATTAGATGGTGGAGAATGGTTTGAAAATAGGTAGAATCTTGAGCCAGTCAGCCATTAGAGCAACCTCCCAAGCCATTTAAGGCGGGTCTAGAGGAATGGCTAAGGGTAAGAAGAAAGACTAAACATTTACACCGTGCTCCCAGACCCATGTTTTTGGAAAGAACCCCTCAACATTACTACCCTCATCATGACATGGCTTATGATCCTCAACCTTATGTGGTCATGAATGCTTAACCTTTTGCTCGGCTGCAGCCACATGCCAATAGAAATCAAGCCCCATTCCCAAGAAATCAGCCTCTCCACTAGAACCAATATAATCCTCGACCTCCGTAGAATAACTTTCCTCCATGGGAGCCACATAGAAGAAATTTTTTTACCCCAATTGGTGAATCTTATGCTAATTTATTCCCGAAACTGCTCCAAATGGGTCTACTGTAGCCGGTCCCCCAAACGAGGAATAACCCAGCATACCTGCCTTCAGAGCCGGTGTCAGTGTGCTTATCATTCAGGTGCCAAAGGCCATGACACAAATGATTATTAAACTCTGAAAAGAGCGGTGGAGAAATTAATAGAGCAGGGCAAGATAGTGTTGAGGGACGAGGAGGTTCCAAATGTAACCAACATCCCATTGCCAACCCACAATAATGTGCCTCTGATTGGAATGATCTGTGAGGATAAAGAGTTTGATCCAGCATTAAAGGCCATCATTGCTATTGCTGATGCAGAAAGAAAGCCAAAGGTTGCCCCAAAGCAAGATAAAGGGGAGAAGAAAAACAAAGTCACCAAGACAGAACCCGAAAAGAAAGCTGAAATAAGAACAGAGGCGATACCACCCAAAGATGAAATTCTCTATGTCCCACGAGGCCCCTAAGAAAAGCAGCTGATTGTGATCCCTCCAAAGAAATTGGAAGCGAAAAAGGGAACACAAGTGTACGTACCCAAGCAAGCCTATATGGTGTGAGGGACAATCAAACCACCTCAGCTGAATGAGCCAGTGGTTATTGGAAACGTACCATAGAAGCCTATGACGAACCCTGATGCAGTGCCCTGGAATTATCATCAGATGGTGGTTACGTATAAAGGGAAAGAGATCTTGGGAGAGCTTCCAGAAAATGTTCCCGCTGAAAAGTACTCAAACGTAGAAGAGGTAAACAATGCTACCAAAAGGCGTTTCCCGCCTAAGAAACCTGTGAGTGCTGAGGAAGCATAAGTTTTCTTTCAAAAGATGAAAATGGTTGACTATGAGGTGGTCGATCAGTTGCAAAAATGACCTAAACAAGTGTCTTTACTGTCATTATTGTTGAAGTCCCCTGAGCATCAAAATGTGTTAATGAAAACTCTGAATGAAGCCTAAGTGCCAGTTGAAACTTTGGTGGAACAACTTGAAAGAATGGCGGAAAGGTTCTTTGCTATCAATCAAATCTCATTCAACAAAAATGACTTGCCTCCAGAAGGAGCTTCCCGCAACAAAGCCTTACACTTAACCGTAAAATGTGAGGGATATTATGTAAAGCGAGTCATGGTAGACGGAGGCTCGGGTGTTGACATTTGCCCACTATCCACACTTCAGAGAATGGAAATCGGGACTGGAAGGATTCATCCCAATAATGTCTGTGTGAGAGCCTTTGACAGCATCAAAAGAGATACTATTGGGGAAATTGACCTAATCTTGACCATTGGACTGGTGGACTTCGAGGTGACTTTCCAAGTGCTGGACATGGATATGTCCTACAATTTTCTACTGGGAAGGCCTTGGATCCATGCCGCAGGAGATGTACCTTCTACCTTCCACCAGATGGTGAAATTTGAATATGAGGATCAGGAAATTGTAGTTCACGGAGAAGATGATCAGTCGATCTATCGGGACCAATCTTTCCCATGCCTGGAAGCGAGGGAAGGTAGCGAACACATTGTTTACCAAGCATTTGAAGTTGTGGTGGTGGATCAGCATGAAAAAGTAAACCTTGACCTCAACCCTTCCTATCCAATGCCTCAATTATGGTGGCAAAGGAAATGATCAGACATAGTTTTAAGCCAGGAAAAAGAACTTGGAAAGTCTCTGCAAGGAATATATGAGCTGGTGACTCTGCCTAAAACCAAAAAGTTCTTCGGGATAGGTTTCCACCCTACCCCAAATGATGTAAAGTAGGCAGATGAGAGAAAGAAGGAAGGATAGGTTTTGCCACAACCACTGCCACATTTGTATGAAACCTTTGTCCAGCCGAAGTACAGTGAAAAGGAAGATGATGAGGTTTTCACGGCTGAAGAAATTGAGGAAATATATGGGGCAATGAGAAAAGTACTCTACGAAACCCACATGGTTCAGCTGGGAGAAGGTACTACCACCGCTGAGGTGTTATACATGGGACCAAACGCCAAGCTTCAAAATTGGAAGGCTACACCATTTCCCATCAGGCGGGAGTCCCGGTAGACCAGTCCTGCTACTTTTTCTGCATCCCGAGTTATTCCAGGGTGTACCTCGGATTTTCTTTTAGTTTCTTGTCTTGAAATTTCCCAATGTAAATCCTGTTATCTTCCTAATTCCAATAAATGAAATTAATATTTCATCGTTCGTCATTCTCTTTATTCTTTCTAATTTTCTTTATTTTCCTAGTTTATTTCTCCTTTTTAATTATAATAATGCAGCTTTAAATAACATGACATACTTGTGGACTTCATGCCCAGACCCAAACACGCTGTCTAATTGTAAAATAATGAACCAAGAACCGGAATATGATGAAGAAGAGGCTTTTAGGGAAATAAATCGACAATTGGAACAATTTGAGAATAAACCTAAGCCAAATTTGAATGATACTGAGTCGGTTAACTTGGGAACTTCTGAGGAAATCCGGGAAACCAAAATAAGCATTTACACAGATGAGAAAACTCGAGATGCAATAATCTAACTCCTGTTTAAGTTTAAAGATGTGTTTGCTTGGTCGTATGATGATATGCAGGGTTGAGTGTTGATCTAGTGGTGCATAAATTGCCAACTTACCCCGATTGCCCTCCGATCCAGCAAAAGCAAAGAAAGTTTAAAACTGACATCAGTGATAAGATCAAGGAAGAGATCACGAAACAATTGAAAGCGGGGGTTATACGAGTAGTTCGGTACACCACATGGTTGGCTAATGTAGTCCTAGTTCCAAAGAAAGATAGGAAAACTCGGGTGTGTGTAGATTACAGAGAATTGAATAGGGCAAGTCCCAAATACAATTTCCCTTTGCCCAACATCCACATCCTTATTGATAACTGCGCCAAGCACGAGATACAGTCCTTCGTGGATTGCTATGCAGGATATCACCAGGTGTTGATGGATGAAGAAGACGCAGATAAAACAGCCTTCACCATACCTTGGGTGTTACAACCCATATCCGCATGCGTTAGTTCATGCCATACATTAGTTAACACAAATCGAAGAAGGAACTATCCTTGAGATGATAAGAAGTTAATCCTATTGATCTTAAGTGATACAAGGGTGCATAAGGGTGATTAACAAGTA